>JARHVA010002756.1:890000-1190000 GCA_037957365.1 Torreya grandis | reverse complement strand
CCAATTCCAAGCCAATAACTTTGCTAACATAGATCCTTTTCAGCCTAAACATCTTAAAACCATCCATAGATTGATTTTTAGTTCCCTACTTTTAGCCAACTTCCCTATCAAAATTAAAATAACGCTTTATAATAATATAACACATTCAACATGACCACTTAGTTAGAATTTAATTTTTAGTTGACTACTTACTCTTTTCTCATTGTATGTTATATTACCAAAACTTTCATTGACCAGTGTTGGTGCAAGGTTTTGTGTTGTGTGCCTCAATTGGATCATTCTCGTTGGCCCAATTGACTATGTGTTTTATTTCATTTCTTGATATAAATTACATTGAAAAAATGTTTCCCTATTATTAATACACCATCATTTTATTTTAAATAGTCTCTTACAGATTGTTTATTCCCCTTTTTGATGTACTAATTTGACCTAGTCAACCTAATACTCCTTTCTACTTCTCAGGTTACAATACTAAGTTGACCCTATTAACTATATATCCTTATCAAGATACTTTTCATACCCTATTTTTAGTACTAGGTTGACCCAATAAATTATATACTTTCATCTACATTTTATATCTCCTTGATTTACATTAATTTTTTCCTTCCCTAATCTCTCTCCTTCATCATGAACTTATTGCTCGAAGACAAAACTAAGTTTAATTTAATGAATATCATGAGTCTCACTAACCCTAATAGGTTCTCCCATAAGAAACTTGTGCCTCCTATCCTAGATAAAAGTAATGTGTATATATCCACTTGCATTATAAATTATGGAACCCTTCATCTTTCTTCTTCACTTCATAATCATCTCTTCTCACTTGAAGATCAACCCAAATTAGATTATACACCAGAAATGCTATTCTTTATCAATGAGTTTCCTCAACATTGAGGAAACAATTCTTATACTATTTACCATATCATGTTAAGTGGTCAAGTTGAGGAACCCAATTCACCTTCTCCCACATTCTTACATGAATTTTGGGATACTAACTTCTTTGCTTCCCAGCCTCTTCCTTCTATCTTGACCAATTCTCATACCATGAATTCTTCTTCTTTTATTTCCTCTACCTCCATGCCTAGTAGCTCTATTAACATGGTGGGTATTACATCTAGTGGGACTCTTATAAGACCCACTCTTGTTAATTCTTCCACTAGTGCATCATTTTTTACTCATGGTAATCATGCTTCTAGTGATGCTTCTTCCCATCCCTCTACTATTCCATATTTTACCACACAATCAAATTATACCATTAGTGCCTCACTACAATTTATTCTCAAGCTATTAATAACACTCATAATGGTACCCAAGCCACTACTACCAATTCTGATACTTAAAACAATGCTAATAAATCAACTCAAACCCATCAACTCCTATTATAAAATCATAATCAAATGAATGATTTTCAAGATAACAATGCAAATTAAATGATGCAATTGAAAAATAAACCTATCCATCTTCAAACCCACCCTTAATAGATGCCATGGGGTACATATAATCAAAATGTTACCCCACCTCCTCTTAGGGATTCCCATGGTAATCTTATCCCTTAACTTCCTCTTATTAATAAAGTAATCAAGCATATTAAAAATAAGCCTTATACATCTCAAATTGCAAATATTGATATAAGAGGTATCAACACTACCATTTCTTACAATGGATCAACTAATCCTACTCATCATTTAAAAACATTTATAAATCTATATAAATACTAGGTCAAATTAAACACATTTACTACTACCAAGATGTTATAAAAAATATCATGAGTGATGTTTTAGATTGTCATAATCAACTTAAATCTCGTTATATTACTAGTTTGGAAGTTTTGGTTACTGATCTAGTCTAAGAGCTACAAACTAGTGATCTCCTTGAGAATACCTTGGCCCATTTTATCAATTATAAGAAACTTGAGACTGAAACCTCATAAAATTTCATTAAATAATGGAAGACCTTGTATAAAAAATGAAAAAATAATATGGGAAATGACAACCTTTTTCATCTATTTACCAATGCTCTCTATCTAAGGTTGTAATATTAGGTCTAAACTCTTTCTCCAGGTACTTTAGAGGAGGATATTGACTAGACTAAGCATCAAGCTTTCATTATGTATCAATTTAAGCCATCTCAATCTTCTATGGGTACTCACATGTTACTCAATAATAAGAATCATCATGTTACCAATGACGGTGTCATTGACTCTTATGATACCATTCACACTATTCAAGTTGTTATTACCAACCAAATTTCAAAACCAACTTCTCCTCTTAATGACAACACTAATCCTCATTTATCTTCAGCTAATAAAATCAATGTTCACAAACATTTATCCTTAGTAGAATTAAAAAATCATCTACGAAGGCCTCTACCATGAGAATGTTATCCCACTCATCCCATGAAATCTTGGTATGATCCCAATAAATTTTATTGGTTTCATACTAGTTGGGGTCATTCTCATGAGACATATAAATAGCTTCATAATTTTTCTATGGATTTCCTTCTTGGTCCCAATTTTGATAATGTTTTTATCATTCATCAATGTCAATAAGACTATGAAATTACTATAAAATCCCATGCAACAAAAACTAAATCTCAAGATTTGGACTAGGCTAATGCTCATTTGGCCATATATAAATATCCTCTTCCAAATCACCAAGATACCCAAGATAATCCTACCCCTTCTACCAATAATGTTGATAGTCTTCTTCACCCAAATATTGAAGAGAATGTGGTCAATATGAATAACATGTGAAGGGTGGTTGATTTCATTGATCACCAACCTATCCAAACACCTCAATTGTCTCACACATTTTATGTTATCCAAGATTCTTCTCCTACTCACTTAACTAAATTGGGGTAAGAAAACCTTATATCTTTTGATGAACTAATTCCAACACCTCCCTTGGATAACACTTCTCATTCTATTTTTACCATCCCTCTAGCTTCTTTACCTATCAATAATGATACTCAAAATTCTATCAATACTTCTTCTAACAATTCTCAAACCATATCTACATCAACTACTCCATATTCTAAACATAATCAACAAACCTGTACTTCAATTAAACCTTTTACATCTTACCAACATAAATTCACATGTACTTCAACTCCTCCTTCTAAGGACCTCTTTAAACACTATGCACCTCTTTCCAATAATCCTTTAATGGGTTGTGATGAGTGGAATCCTATCATAGAACTTAATAATCTCCCATATCAAATCTCATTTCTCAAACTTATGCAAAACTCTTCATGCCATGGTAACCATCTTATGCATATTTTATTTGAAATAAACATCCCTCATCCTCCCCTAATAGGATGTGAATCTACATTATCCGGATCAAAATATAGCATTTTATAACAATGCAAAAAGATGTCCATACATGTTGATGAAATAATGGACATTTCTCTTTCCCTCAAATTAACCATTAATTCTATGATACTTAATAAGATTCTACTTCATGTGGATGATCCTACTTTATTTATCAATGTCTAATTGGTGATATCCAAGTCAAGTGTGCCTTGATTGATGAGTGTTTTTGCACTTGTGTTGACTCTCTTGATTTTATCAAAACCCTTGGATATGCTAAATGCAATCTTCAATCCACATGAAACACATGTCAAGGCTATGATCAAAGGCAAATTCCTCTTTTAGGTTGTGTGTGGATCCCCATTACTATCCCTCTTATAACCATTTGTATGAAGGTAATGATCTTTAATTTTCATCTATCCTATAAAATATTTCTTGGTAGGCCATGGACCTATCACATGAGATAAATTTTCTCTTTTGCTTACCAATACATCAAATTTCCTCATAATGGAGCCATCTATAGGATTCAGGGTGACACTAATCCTTGGAAATTTGGAAAATTCCAAGACCATTACATATTCAAGATTCTTACCCTTTAAACCATACCAATCCTTCCATTTCATGAATCTTAATGGTTTAACTTTCCTATCAATTCCACTTGAGGTTATAATGATAACCCCAAAATCATTGGGAATATACCCCCTAACCTCCTAGATTTTAATGATGATGAGCCTAATGAGATTAATCTCAAGATTAAAACTTTATATCTCTCACCTCATCTCATCTCTCAACTTCTTGCTTCTTTACAACCTCATTATCATCAACCACCTTGTGATGATATACCCATTGTCTTAACTAAGACTCAACATTCCATTCATCACACCACATCAGATGACAAGGTCATCCCTACCTATGTCATTGATCTTCATACACCTGATTATGATGATGTCTATACCTTAGATGATCCATTATTATGAGGCTTAGTTTAGGCCCAAGATGCTAAGATTATTCATTATCATTCTTTTTTACTTCAGTCTTTTAGTATATCTTCTAGTATTCAATCCTATATTTTTCCTAATTTTAGCATTTTTACTCTTTATCATAGGGTAAATATGGTACACACACCTCTAGTTCATAAAGAACCTCATAAGAGTATGCTTATGGATCATTCTATGACTAGTCCTTATCACTTTTATAGATACAATGACCCCTCTAGCCTACTTATCCTTGAGATGATTATGACTGTTCTTATCCCTTCTATGGACCCCACCCCTCCTCAATAGATCCCAATTTTGATCCCATTCCTAATCCCTATATAGATAAGTCTCTTTTTATTTTTAATCCTATTATTCCTTTAGTCAATCCTTTTCTAATCTCTCTACCAAATCCAACTTCTCTTGGTTATTGTTTGCTCCCTTTACCATAGCTAGCTTCTTCACCCACCAAATGGGCCGATAAACTTTATTATGACATTCATAAAATTATTTGTCATTGGACTATAGTTTATTCCTTATAACAAGATCCATCAGTTTCTATTTTACCTCCTCTTATGATTACACCTGCCAAGACTACTCACAAGCATATATGTTGCTTCCATAGTAGAGATAACCATTCATCCATGCATTATTGAAAGTTATGAAAATATATCAACACCTTGGGTCCCACTACTCCTCATCCTTCAGACAATGATATACCTCCCCCAAAAGTATTAATTGAGTATCTTCCTAAATATAGAGAGGTATATTGTATCAAGTACCAATGTGGCACACATCACACTCATCATTGACACATCCTTTAATAGTATCTTAAGGATCATCTCCTAACCATTCTTTCACCTTCTACCCTTCTTCCCATAGGTCATTCTTACAAGAAGACTCCCACTTCTTCCCCCATGGTTCCACCTCCTATGGTTCCATCTCCTCCTATGGTCTCTTTTCCACCTATTGTTCCTCCACCCATGAATCCTTAACTTGTGGACCTTCCCTCACTCATGGACCTTCCCTCTCCCATGTATTATCCTAAGCATCCTTTACATGATAGCCCTCATCAACATGATCCTTCAAGCATTCCTACATTTTCTATTGATAATATTTGATGTGAATTATTTTCTCAACTTTTATTGAAGATCGATAAGTTATAGCTATAGTTCACATTCAAATACATAGAGACCTATTAGATGTTATGGATAATGTGTGTGGAAAAATATATAAATACTTATGAACACATGCACAGTGTTATTACATTTTTATTTGGATTGGACATGTGATTTGACTTTATATTTACCTATTTAATATCATTTGACATTGTGTCAAAATTTTATGTCTCTTACATGGTGACTTTGGTTTTAAACTTTTTATTTCTTATGATGCCATTATATTCTCTCATGGATTCTTTTTCATAATTTCATTATTTTTCTACTTTATTTCATTTTATTATTACTCCCTTTTTCTTTTTCAATATTGTTTACTATCTTATCTTTATAAACATAGATAATTATTATTATGACTTGGTTATATACACCTTACTCCCTTTAACCATTCCTTCTTTACCATGTGATCAGTTAGTAAATAATTCATCTCATTATAATTTAATTTTACTAGTCCACTTTGAATCTCCTTTTATTCCCCTTTATTTGATTTTAAAAACTAAACATACACATGGTTGAGACTTGAGATAACATGATATTTCATCATTAAGCCCAAGTGTTCTAGTCAGTATTATCTTTGGATACTTAGCTTACTTTAGCCAAAGCCTAAATCTCATTTATGTGTATCATGTTATCTCTCATGATTATTCATTCCATGTCCATATGGAATAAGAATCATAAAATCCATAAAATATTCAATTCCAAATCATTTAACAAAAGGTAATGATATAAGAGGCAACATTTAAAATTTTCAAAAGTCAAATCACACTAAAAGACATGATTCTAAGCATTCTCCTTTTTATAGTCAAATCTCAAACTCCATAATTGGCCCCATGATAGAGATGAGGTCCATTAGGGTGTGATAAGACATTAGATTAGAAAAGGATAATAAAAACTCTTTTCATGCTACCTACTTTCTCACTCAAGCACACAATATTTTAGTAGATTGACGATTCTATAAGGGGTCTGAAGGAATAGGGAATACATTGTGGGAAGGTAGGTCCATTTTAATTTTATTTTTCAAGACTACCTACATGATTTTATCTTAGTAACACACTTATTTTAATACACAACTTTGTGCCTATAGTGAATATGTACCCTCTATATATTGATGATCACTAGTGACTTAGTGTCTTCTCATGTCTCTAGTGTACCTCATGTTTCCTAAGGTTTTCTCATAAAATGCATACATTATGATTTTTACATTCCATTTTTCACTCCCTACAACCCCAATATTTCCCCTTGATAAATATTATTTTGTTCACTAATCATTCCCCTAGGGATTCTTTTTGTGAGTTGCATTGTAAGACCATGGATAAGACTTGGGATTTCTCACAAATTACCATTCCAAAAATCCCATTTTACCATATTTCACATGATTTAAAACTTATTGGTGTTCAATTTATGAGTTTTAGTGTAAGGAAATGGATAGTACCTATCCTTCCTAAAAAATAGTTCCAATATCCAAGTCACAAAAAAAATTACATGTATCAAATATGAGATAATATGTGATTGATAGTTACACATCATTAACATCCTTCCCATATTGATTTAGTATGTTTTATGCTTAATTAATTAATATTTAATCCTTTATATTCTTATTTTATGATTTCATGTAAGAATCCAACCATTTTTCTTAAGTTTTTCATACTTCCCAACTTGAATTAGTATGATTAATGTAAGACCGTTTTACCAATTTTGTTTCTCTTTTATACTTCCCAATGTGATTGAGTATGACTAATTGAATTAATTGATTTTTTTTTCTACCATTTCATATTTCATGTGATTTCCATTTTATTACATTATTTTCATACTTCCCAACATGATTTAGTATGATTTTACTTGTTTTAGTTTGGTGCCAAATCTTTTAAAGTTTAAAAATAAACTTTTGCCCTCTTGTTTACCACTCTTTGGTTTCTTATACTTAGTAATATTTTGTTATTACACATTTACCAATGTGAAATAGTTTGTAGTGCATTTGTTTTTGATTAATTATAATTTGATAAGTCTTTTCACCTATTTCTTTTTAACCATGCATGTGTAACACATAATGCTAAAAAAGAAAACACTACACATATATTTACTATAACATATACAACAAAAGAAAAATACATGTGCTATAAATAAATATATCCATGCATCCACAACTACAACCATAATACAACCACATAATATCAACATCCAACTATCCAAATAAAATATCTTTATATATGTCATGTGTTTTTTATATAAAATATAAAAATACATCACTCCACGACTAAGGTTGGGCTCTATCATACCTATCTCTTAGGCTAGCTATGCTACCCATAGATACCTCAGATAGTCCCTTCTAAATATTATGTTTCAATGAGGATGTCCAATATCTCAAATACTATTACCTATCCCTATAGGTTTACCAACCTGTCCTATACCTATCTTAGCTAAACATTGGTATCCAAAAGCATGATTCTCTCCTGATATAAGTCCTACCATACTTGTGCCTCTATTTCTACCACCCTTTCTGATGGTTATAACCAATATTTGCATGCCTTTAGATACCTTATATCCTCCCATGTTAGTATAAAATAACTCACCTACACTAGATTAGATAGTATCATGGGATCATCTAATGTGGTAGGATTGAATGGTGTTAGCACCCCATCCAAAATATCATGGAGTGCTCTCCTCACTAGGGTTCCCAATCTAGTTTCCTCCTCATCCATAGGATATACAAAATTCAAACTAGATAGACATTAGATCATAGATATATCTCCAAATCTATCTATCTACAATCACTCAAATCTTATATAAATAGTATTCTATGATAAAGATTAAAAATGACAACCACTTATTACTTTTCCTAGTGTCACTAATCACCATCTCCCCATCTTCTTAGACATTGAGTATGGTCTCTCCATCAGCTCATCCCATAAGTACCTCATTTGTGGGATTCCTCCCAATCAAACCAAACCCTAGGATCACCACCTATACATATCTCAAGGATTACCTAAGTGGTGTCTTTATAGACCATCTCTACCCTAGGTTGATTGATAGGTCATCCTACATGACCACCCTTTATGATCTTTCTTTCCATTGACATATCCATCAATGGTGTAATCAAGTTGGTCAATTCTCTTACTTATGTTCCAACTATGGTACTTACATCACTCTTACATCCATGTCCATGCCCTCTCTATCTATCATCTATCATGTTTGACTAGTATATGGTCTCACACACTATGGTCTAATCTCCAGTCTTGTGATTGGTGATCCTACTCCTCTCCCCATCAACTCTATCACATTCCAAGCCCAAAATGTGGGAACCAATATAGGAGCCACCAAGTGAGGTAGTCTAAACTATCTTAACAAGCATGCCATTAAATGTAACTCTACCTACCAAGTATAGTAACCTATGATTTGCACTCATGTTAACCCTAGTAATACCATTGCTCAACTCAACCAAACTATCATAATGTTTGCATAAGGATATCACATAATATCTCCTCTTATGACCATCTATAATGATGGCATATGGGACATGGCCTATGCCACTTGATCTTATCTCTATCTTAGTACCCGAGGTAACTGATCATCAACAATATGGGATAACCTCATTGTTTAGTATATTGAGAACCTCTCATATATCTAGGCACTCAATAATACCACTGGTCATATTATTTTCTACCCTCTAGATAACATCTGATACATATCATGTATGAGCTAAACCTAGATGATAGAACCCACATCATAGAGTGCCCTCTGATCTAATATCAATTAACATAATCCTATCACATATAGTAGTACCTTACCATTGGACTTATGACACAACACTCATTTTATCACAATCCCTATCACAACCTTATGAATATCTAGAATTTGGGTAATATAGACATCAAATAGGCTCACTCTCAGTCTTAGGTGAATCTTACCCTAGCAAGTTGCCCATCAAGATAATACTCACCTCTCTTCTTGATCATTTGGTGTCCCCAACATCATCGACATCCTCCTTGTAGGAAGTCCAAGAAATACATAGACATCCTCCAATGTGATTCCAAACTCTATGGTATCCCCATCCACCACCCATCTAAAAGTATTGGTCAAGTGTTCTTTGGCTCCTAAGAATATGACTACTATATCATCACTCAGTGTAACTCATTACATAACCATGATGCCTCCCAAGCCTAGTACAACTAATCTAGCTTAGTCTACATCCATCAAGTCCTCCAATAGATCTGGTAGCCATGATGCATCCACTAATTACCAAAATATTTGGTGACCTTATAATAATCAAATAATAAAATATGTATTAGACATCTATGTCACTTATAATCAAAATACATTCTTTTAATTTTTTTTAAAAAACCCTAATTTTACTTAATTTATTCATTTTAAAAAAAATCAATTTGACCTATTTTTAGCCTAGTTGGCAATTTTAATACTCAATCAAGTATCCTAGGCCTTAAAAGTACTATATCAACCAATTTCCTACATTTTAGTACTATATTAGCCACTTAGTGCTAACTAAATCAACCTGATAGTGTTAGGTTAGCCACTTACCTTTAAACAACTAAGTCAACCCTTTCATTTTCCCCCCATGGTACTAAGTCATCCTTTTTACATAACATACTAAGTCAGCCACTAGGTACTATGTCGACCCTCTTATCCAACCAACTAAGTCAGCCTAGACCTACTAGGATAGCCATTTCAAGACATAATTTTTTACCTACTAGGTTGACTGGGTCACCCTAGTTCTTTTAAACTACTGACTCTTTGACCTTTTCTAATAAATGCCTTCAACATTTATTACTTTGATCCCTTTTAAACCCAGTTCCTTGTTTGAACTCTAGATTCCTTAAAAACTTCTTGAGGTTCATCATAGTTTCTAAAATTTGTTTAAATTAAAAATTTCTATAAAATACTCAATTTTAAATAAAATACTCAAAACAAATTTGAAATTCTCAATTTCTTACCTATGTTGCACTCGTTGTGGCCACTAGGCATCCTCCTCATCTTAGATATCATCTCCTCACCATTTTGGCTATTTTGGTTTTCACTAGGTCTCTCAAAGATCTATTTTTTCTCAGAATAGTCAAAACAATATCAAAAGAATTATTTTTCACCCTATTTAAAGTTACTATTCAAAATTATTTACCATTCAAATATTTACCATCAGATTCCTTATTTTGATCATATGTTTTTTTTACTAACTCATTTTTTTAAAAACCATAAAAATTTATGGAATCCTAATGTCATATATGATATTTTCCACTATTATATGCCTATATTATAATTTTTTTGAGTTTTTCTCTTTTTTGCACTAATCTCTACATGTTTTCCTAATGTTCTTCACATTGGTTACCTTCACATCTTTCACATCTCCTTATTTATCTATACCACTAAGGTAAGTAAAGGTATGTGTTTTTCAAATTTGTCCATTAATTTATCTTATTTTCTCCTTACTACATGTTATTTAGCATCATCATTATGTGTCATAATGTTCTATTCTTGAAGCACCATCTCGTGTTATAATTATGTGACATGTGATGAGCTTTGAGTGGGGCATATACATATATATAATATTTTAAAATTTTTATCAATTACTAATGCTCTCTATCTTATAGGAACCCATGAAGTCTCAATATCTCTGAGTGTACACCTTAAAGGGTGCATCAAGAAAGGAGTGGGCATACCATTGGTGTTTCATAAGATTGTTGTCCCTTTTGCCACTTATTATCTACACACTTGTCTCCTAAAAACCATTCCCCCATGCTTATTATTATCTTTTGTATATTCTTCCAATATTTTACCATATTTTTCACCCCTTTTCCTAACCTAAAACCTCTTTTGATAGTTTACGTGACTAACTCGACTAGGTCTACCTTTTACTCTTATTAGTGAAACTCATTTAGGGTCTAGGTAAGCTCTTGGCTAACCTAACGTATGACCTAATGAGTTTTTATCAATAAAAATACTAGGTTGAATGGGTTGACCTTATCAACCAAAATTTTTATAATGGTTTAGGGTTAAATCTACCTATATATACACAATTATTTTGCCATTATTTAGAGAAGAGAAGAATAAGTAAGAGTTATTATGTATCTACTTATCCACCATTCGACTTGAGGATCAAGATTAGGGTTTCATACTTTATTTAGAGATATATATCTTATCTTGTGGAGAATTTTTTTAGATACATTGATAGGTTGTATCCTAGAGCTAATTTATCCTTGTCATCATTACATACCAAAATAACCCCTTGAAAAACACATTGGCTAAGGGAGAGATTAAGGCTCGATGGGTTCATCTTCAAAGGCAAGTATTCCTAAATTTGTTCCTATTTTGTAAGAGTAGATAGATAGAAATTTGTACTTCTCTTTCATGTATTAGGATTTTATATACATTGATGTGAGTATATGTCTTCTATGCATGTTTAATTTTGTTGTTTATTACTCCCACTTTGTGCCACAAGCTTTGGTGAGCACTATATTATATTTCTTTGATTTACTTTTTATTATTATAGTGAATATGAAAACATAGGACTTAGTTAGGGGTATTTCATAGTTTTGCTTTATTGGAGGCTTTAGAATCCTCCCTAGTGATATTATTATGATAAGAGATCCCCTAATTAGGTCTAGCAAATCCACATTGGTTATGACATCACTTATCTAATGTATCTATAATTAGAAGTGTAAGTAGGATCTATCTTATTCAAGCTAGGATTGATTTGTAGATATGATGCATTTCTAATTGCATACAAAAAGAATTATAGAAGGGAGTGAAATTATGGAAGAGAAAAGAATTGTGGAAGAGGGGAGTGAGAGTGAAACTTGAGTGTCTATTTAAGTTGATTGAAATATTAGTAATGGACTTAATGACACAAGTGAGATAGTGAAAATGGAGGGGGAAATTACTTGAGGTGATGGTGGAGTAGAGATAGTAGGAGGAGATGTTGAAGTTGATGAAATCATGGAGATAGGAGGTGAAACTATAATAGAGAAAAGAGTAGGAACTATGACTGAAATATGAGTAGAAACTATTGGTATTTCAATAATAGTTGTCTATTTAGATGAAATCACTATCAACTGATCCATTACTACTCCTTAGCTACTTGATTGTCCTCTTTTAGCCTTTGAATTTTTAATTCTATTATGGGATACCACTAGAATATCTATTTGTTTTGGTATGGCTCCACTACTAGAACCTTATGCTATTGATGGTACTCCCTTCTCTTTAATCTCTCTCAAATTCTCATTGATGCTCACTATTTCCTTGGTCACTTTGACCCTTTTAGTTGTAAGCTAGTTAATTTCTCTATTTATTACATTGGTGGTTCTATCCATTAATGAAGACTCAGAAATGGACCACTTAACCATTGGAAGCGGTTGAGCATAGATCTTATTATCATATTAGACCTTTTCTCCTTAGGATTCATCATCAACCATGTCCTTAGGGACTGGTGCCATGTTAAAAGCCTTGATTTGATCTAGGGTCAATTTAGAATAATCCTTTAGTCTTAATTCTTCTTTATCTTGTAGGTCTTCCCAATAATATTCATAGTAGGGAACATGAGAATATGTTGAGATATCTAATTCAATATTAATGTTCTAATTTACATCATAGAATGGCCTTACCTCTAAATCCCTCAAGGTCATATGATTCATTTCAACATATTCACACTTGTCTTTGGATAAGAAAGAACTTGTATACCTTCCTATACTAATGGGGAAATGGATTCTTTCCTTGTGTTTGATTGATAACAACTTGTGAATCTCCATAAGTTACCTCAAAAGCTCCATAAAAACCCATTTTTCACTTACATACCTTGGGAGGGTGTAATGTAAATCACTAAATTCCCCTAATATGATGTATGAGTATGTGGGGAATTGAATGAAATAAGATCCCTAGTTTGAAATATTTGAAGTAACAACATCAGAGAACCTCTTATTTTCCAAAACTATGTAAAACATAGCTATGATACAATAGATGAATGCATCATTTACCCTTATAAAGTGCTACCTACTTGACTCAAGAGTGAGGTTAGGGTAATAATTGAAAACCTTGTTTATTTTGTCAGCTACTATATTTAATTTAGGGAAGGCTCTCTTTTTGGCTAATATGTATACTATATAAGAAGTCATATAAAACCTCCCTATGTTTTGGACTTTCATCAACTACTTGTGGATGGAGTCACTTATCAATTATGCCCATTGTATGTATTACTTATTTTTATGGATTACCCATATGTATCAGTACATCCATTCTTGAAAGCTATTTGCTTATGGGTTTCTAGTGACTCTATGCAAGAGTATGATTAAATCACCTAATTCATCTTTAAAATCTATGCTTGTTAATGTTCTAGGTAATCACATGGATGTAGGCCTAGAGACATTTAGCCATTGATTATTCATTACCATTATACAACTAGTGTTATTGTATTAATATATATTCTTTGATGATACAAGAGTTGTATCAAGATAACTCTCATATTCAATTATCAGGAACACTGAGTCTATGAAATCAGGGTCTAGGTTTATAATCCTTTCTCCTATGTCATTCAACACTTCTATCTTATTTTCATCATAATTATTTGATAATGTGATCACTAGCTTAGGGTTATATACTAATAGGGGAAAGTTACTACTTGAGGCATCCCACAATCATAAATGTTTTGAATCCAATCATTTTTGAAATTAGCATTCACTCTAGTCCAGAAGTCACCTAGGTCAATGTAACCTAGGTATATGTCTATAATCTCATTTGTGTTAGATTCCAAGTTGAGTGGGATACCAAGTCCCTTGGATTTTAATTTCATCTCTTTTTTGAACACAATTTTTGGATAATTTGCTAAGTAAGAATCATCTACAAAGTTGGTAATTTTTTAGGGTGAAAAACATAAGTGAAAGCTACAGTAGAGATTGATTTTGCTATTATAGGGTAAGTGTCTGGTGGATATGGTGGTTTTGAAACACACTTGAAATTTATGGTGGGAAATATGATAGTTTTTGAAGTTGTAAAGTGTACTAGAAAAGTTTGTAGAGTTTTGAGGTTGTAATTGCAAGTAGAAATCTTGGGGATTTTAAAATTGTTTTAGCAAGTAAAAAGTATGTGGGGACTGTGCAGGGAATCTAAAAGGGAATATTTGACTAGTTTTCTTATGAATTTTAAAACCCTAGATTCTTAATGGTGAGATAATGCTTGGAAATGATTCGATAATCATTCTTTAAGATGATATTATGTAGATAAGATAAAAACCCTAACAATGTTTTAAACAAAAATCAACTCATAAATTTGCAACTAAATAGGAAGAAAATGTGAAAAGTAACCTGTCTAATCTTGGTAGAGTAAAATGATAACTAAAAATGCATTAGGAAAACATGAATACCATGTAGGGGATCAATGACACCATGGCTCTAGGTTCGTGGTTTGAAATCATGGTGGTGTTGTTTAAATACATGGCTTGCAAGGTCATGGTTTGAGGCATGGAACTCCAATATTGAATCTTCAAAATTAAAAATGAATATGACTAACCATAATTATATTTATATATAACCTTTACATTAAATCCCCCTAGGTTAGTGGTTAATTGGAGGTTCTAAAATCTGGAGTTGGGGAATAAGTTTAAAACTTTTCAAATTTTAAATTTTCACTTTGACCTCCACTTTCTATAGGATAAATTGGTTATTTGAAAATGGGAAGGTAGAACTTGGGACATAATTCACAAATTTTCAAGTTGGAATTTCCAGCCAGAGTTCTAGTTTTGGTAGAAAGGGTAGTCGATAGGAAGCAAAACTTAAGTTATAATTTACAACTTTACAAGTTTCAAATTGCAACCAAATTTTTGGTTTTCCATTGGAGTGATTCATGAGAAGTTTAGGTTGGGAAGAATTTTTCAAGTTTATAAGTTTAAAATTACATTCCAATCTCTATTTTATATGGGGTGTGCATTTGCAAGGAAGTGAAATTCCACTTATAATTTTCAACTTTTCAAGTTGAAAATTGTGAGTGGGGTTTCAGTTTTTGATGGGCATGAGTTGTGCAAGAAGTGGAAGTTGGGAAGAAATTTTCAAGTTTAAAATTTGAAAATTGCACTCCAATCTCTGGTTTTTGTTAGCTTGGTGTATAATGAGAAGCAAAGGTTAGGATAGAATTTGTAATTTTAAAAGTTACACCCAAATATCTGGTTTTTACTGGTTTAAGGAAAAGGGTATGTTGAGTCATTTTAAGTCAATTTTCCAAAAAATTAATGGGTCTACCTTAGGGTACTTGACATTTTGACATTTTTAGGACAAAAATATCAACATTTTTGGAGACCTTTATGGGGTCATTACCTATTAATCAGTTTATTTCTAGTATCCTTCTAGTTCATTGGGCATGGAGTCATTTTAAAATTAACACACTTTAATTGGAGAAGAATAAAAATAGGATTTACCTAAATAAAAAAAATAAGGAAAAACAAAACAAACTAAGGAAACAAAAAAATCCTTATGAGTTAACCTATGTGAAAGCACTTATATGGAAAACACAACTAACCCTAATATATACAAATTTTTTTGAACAAATTCCAACCTCAAAATTAAGCTTTGAGGTATATCCCATTTCCTAGGATAGGTAGATTTGATCAATTAATATTGTATAGCTATAATGAATTTTCTCTTTTGCACTGAGTTATAATATATGGACCATTCCATATTGCACCAAATTTAGTGTACTTGCTTGATTTAGCTATGTTTGCATCCCATTTGAGAATAATGTCTGCTTCATTAAAGCTCTTGTTAAATGATTTTTTGTCAAAAGTTCTCTTTGTTTGAGCTTGATTTTCTTCCATAACTGTCATTAACTAGTTCTTAACTTCTAGTTCCATGAGTTATGCTAATCATACTATCATTTTATCATTGTCAATCAAATCTAAATGATGATTAAGTTATAGAGATGGTAACTCAATTGATATTAGGACTCTATCTTCCCTTCCATATACCAACAAGAATGGATAATTGTGAATGTCTCTCTTGGGAGTGATCCTATCAGTCCACAATACTAATTTCAACTTCATGTGCCATGTCCTTTGGTTATAATCCATTATAATTTTGATAATTTTTATGATATTTTTATTGGTATACTTGGCCAAACCATTACTTTTTGGGTAATAACTAGAAGAAGTACTCAGGTATACATTATGACTTATAGCCCATTCACTCACTTGAGTGGCCATAAAAGCTTTGGCATTGTCTAAGATAATGGTGTAAGGAACACCAAACTTGGTGACTATACCATCCATGAATTCTAGAATAGATACCTCTATGGCATATTTCAATATAACTACTTCAATACACCTTATGAATTAGTCAGTTGCTATAAGGACCCATTTGTGGCCTGCACTCGATGGTGGATTGATCATAACAATGAAATCCAATCCCCATTGAGAAAATGGTTAATCATCTTGGATTGGTTTGGAAGGAGAGATACTAATATTTATTTGAAGTAAGCACACTTTTCATAGTTACTTACCCATTTATGGGCTTCATTGAATATTTCAATATAATAATAGCCCTATATCATTATTTTAATGGCTATGGTTTTTGCAAAGAAATTTCCGCTTGGTGGATCATCATGAAATTCCTTGAGCACCTTGGGGGCTTGATTGTGCTCAAAATATCTTAGCATGACTCAATTCATATATTTCCTAAATAATATTCCATCAAAAAGAACATATGGAATGGATTGGAGTCTGATATTCCTTTTTTGGACTACTAGAAATCATACTGGTACCTACCAGTATGTAATAAGATAGTCATGTCATGAATATATCTATTGAATAGAGATGGATTGGTTGCATGGGATGCAATTTGAGCATATAATACATTAGATACTACTTTAGTAGTCATAATATCATAATCCAATTGTTCATATAATCTATTTCCTCTTGAAATCTTCATAATTTTGATGTCCACATCATATTCCATGACCTTTGTGATCCATCCTATTATTTTTTAATTTATTTCCTAATGCAACAAGAAATTTTTGACACTTTGGTGACTAACCATTATATTATTTTTTTAATTGGAGAGCATAAGATCTTTAATTACATCATATACCAAATCTATACTTTTCTTCATAATCCTCCAAGGATTGATTGAAAAAAGATATTATCTACTCCAATTGTTTTTTATTATTCTGGGTTAGAATATATGAGATGCCACCTTCCCCTCCAAAATCATAGAGAATGAAATATTTCTCATAGTTGGGGTTGACCAGAGTAGGAGCCTAAGAAATAACCTACTTGATGACATCAAAATTGTCTTTTCCTTGTTATGTCTAGTTGACAATGATACCCTTAATAAGCACTGTAGTAAGAGGATTTACCATAGAGGTAAAATTTGGAACAAATATTCTTATGAAGTTGATATTTCATAAGAAAATTTGCAACCCCTTTTTATTTCTTGGAAGTGTTAATGCAGATATAATATTAATTCTCTCTAGGTCTATTGTAAGACCCTATTTTGAAATGATGTGTCCTAGTAGTTCCCTTCATGAATTGTGAAAATTCACTTTTTTATATTGAGGGAAACTCTAAATTCTCTACACCTTTCAAAAGTTTTCCTAAGGTTATCTAGGTGTGCATCAGCATGTTTTGAATAAATAGTGATGTCATCTAAGTACACCAAGATCACTCATTTATCAAACCTCTGAAATCCATATCCATGGATCTTTGAAAAGTATCAATAGTGTTAGTTATACCAAAAGGCATATTTTTATATGCATATGTACCCCATTTTGTAGTGAAGGTAGTCTCGAACTAGTTTGATTCTTGCAATAGGATTTGGTTATATATAGAATAACTATCTAGAAGGGAAAACCTTTTAGATCTTGATACATTTTGAAAAATTTACTTCATGGGTGGAAGGTGATAATGATAATTCAAGGATGATTTGTTTAGGTCCCTAAAATATACACAAATCTTGATTTCACTATTCTTTTTCCTTACAGGAACCAGTGTAACAACCTAGGATGAGTGTTTGATAGGGAACATGATATTAGTGTCTATCAATTTGGATAACTCACTCTTCATCAAGGGTTCTATTTTTCGATCGATTGGTATCAATTTTTATCTAATAGGGTTGGTATTTGTGTAAATTTATATTGTATTTTGGGATACGCTAGGGTCAAACCCCCTTAGATCTTGATAAGTCCAAGTGAAGTTATCATCCGATTATTAACACAACTCAATAAAATATATATTTTTAGAATCATTACATACCTTTCCAATCTTCAATGTTTTGCCCTGTGAGATGACTACTGGATCATAGTCTTCTTCATTAACCATAATGTTATTTTTTCATTTTAGTTGATCATCTAAATTGAAAATGCTCTCTAAAGTATCAAGGCCCATGGGTAATTTTTTTGTCTTCAACTAAATGATTTGATCCCTATATTGATTTTGGAGTCTTCATTGTTTTCTATCAAAGAATTTAGCTTCTTCTCTCAAGAAATTTACAAATTGTTGATCACTATCAAAGGCTTTCTAGTTAGTTGCATTATTAGAAACAAATAGCCTTACTATCAACTTTACATGCTAGCTATTTTTATTCTTTATTTCTTCTGATAGGTTATAATGGGATCCTACCAAGGCTATATGATCAACAACTTTATTTTATGCTCTTGGTATCACTCAAATATTTAAAATGGTAAAATACTATAATAGGTCCCAAACCCTATGTTATAAAATCTTAACAAGTTATTCTTGGTTATGCTTCTAAATCTTACTTGGTGAAAAATCAATTCCTTGTCATCAAACACTTATAGGGACTTTATCCCTCTTTCCTTAGCTAGTTGGAGACCTTGAATCAGCGCTTCATATTTAGCTACATTATGTATGCAGCTATACTGAAGTCTAAAAGAATAGAAATAACTCTCCTTTTATGGAGAGATCAAAACAATACCTACACCTATACCATTCCTACTTCTTGATCCATCAAATAAAAGTTACAACATTCCTTGAAGATATTTAGTTGGTTTTACAAGATTTAGATGATTACATCATTTTCATGAATACAATACGTACCCAACCTAGTTTCATGTATATAATCATAAGGACCAAATTGGATATTTGATCCTCATTCATCCAAATGAGTGTCTAGGATATCTTCCATAGGTGTTTCAACTTCACAACCAATCTCTTCTTCCTGATCCTTAAATGTGTAATTCATATCCATAAGGATATGAGTGTATGGATCAATATTGTATTAGGTGATTATCTCAAATATTATTCTTACTCTTAATCCATATCTCATCTTAAGTAACATGTGATACTAGTCACTATATAGATACCCTCCCATTTTTGTAATGAAGTCTCATGAAAGGCAAATAAAAAAATAAGGGGGAGATCAATAACTGAGATATGTTGGGAAATTGACAAGATTGAACATGCATGGATGGTGAGGTTTATAACTTTTATTAGTCCAACTATTCAAACATAATTCATATATAATTGATCCAAACCTTTTGAGATAGGTGTATAATTAATACCAAGAGTATCAACTATTTTCTTAGGCATAATATAATTGCTAGCCCATGAGTCTATGATGCAATTATGAACAAGATGTTTCCCAACTATAAGTGAGAGGTAGAAAGGGGGAGGCTTGTCATTTTTTATTACTTTGGTGTTAGTTTATGGTTAACACAAATTAATTTCAGCATTAGGTCCTTTTGTTGGGACTTTGTCTATTATTTGGAAGTTTTTCAAAACTTCTTGTAGCAAATCTCTTTGTGCTAGAATAGATAATACTTCCCACATAGTGACATTGAAATTAGTTTTATTCATTTGTTCAATTATACTGAAAGGAATGTTATCAACCTTATATAGTGCCTTTGTGGGATTTATGTCTTCTTTTATGAGATTTGAGGTCAACACTTTTGATTTTGATTAGCCCATTGACATAAAGGGTGGCCTCTATACTATGTTACCTTTTGAAAATTATTTTACAACTTTGGAAGTTGTAGTTTGTTCCAACCTAGGAGGTTGATCATGTTATATTTCTATTTTATTTGAATGTGTATTTTTTTCCATCGAACTACCACCATTGAATAATGCCTTCTCTTAATTTACACCATAAAATTCATCTTATTACTAGTTTAGAAGAGTATCCTCATTATAAGTAGGTTCTTGTGTATCTTATGCTAGGAAGTGGATTCTTCTTATTATTCTTAAATTGTGATATGCCTTGCACCATAAATGATTGACCATTAGGATAAGTATTCTAATTATGTGGTTGAGCACAAGGAAAAAACCACTCATACTCCTGAGATAGGTTGTTTTGAATAGGTACAATATCTTTGGAAGTACCTAGTGCAGTTAGAGCACAAATGTTTCGAGGTTTTGCTTGCATATTTTGCTCTTGTGGCTATGAATTGCCTTGGTATGGTTACTTTTTGAGTTGGTATGCTTTACTAACTTTATCATAATTCTTATAATTCTAGGATTGCTATCTTTTAATTTCTACCAATTCATTACCAAAGCTCTTAAGTAATGACTTAACCTCATACAAATCATTAGTAGGAGTGGGATTTAAAGCTAGTGCTTTGCTTGTGGTGGAAATTAGAGAAATTGTAGGTTGTGTAGGAGGTATTTCTAGAAATATAGGCATTGATTGTCTTGGGGAAATATTTCCATCTTGAATTAGACAATTTTACACTCTTATTGCTATTTTATAGGCATTAAGAATCATAGTGCTACCCATTGATTGAATCATACTAGCTATATCACTATTCAAAGCTCCTAAGTAATATATGAAAGAATTATTTGGGGTTCACTTGACCAATAATATAATTATATTCCATGTCTTTTGAAAGTAAAATTGAAATCACTCATGAACTCATGAGGATCCCATTGAATATAAGTTAGTTGTTTAACTAGGGAGAGGTGGTCACTCTTATCTTCAAATTGAGTGCATAGTACATTTCCTAAGTCATCACAAACATAGATGGAATTGATAGGCATGCCTTTATACTATTTTAAGGCTTTACTCTTAAAAGAGGAGGCTAGGAGTCTGATTGTAACATTATCTTATAATATATTGTGGACTGATCAAAGATTATCAATGTTTTATATATGTTCCATAAGAGTGGTGGAAGTTTCACTAGTAAAATATGGAAGGCTTTTCAAAGCCAAAGTAGGTATATCATCTTACTAGGCCAACTAAAGTGGGTCATGAAATTTTGATTTCTCATAGCCATAATGGGAGGTATGAAATTATTGGGGATATTTGAAGGGGATGCAAATAGATTTTTAGGATATATTTTAGTGTAAGGTAAACCTAACTTTTATCTCCTTTTATATAAGGAAATGATAACTCTTGCAAGTTAATTTTCTTACCTTTAGTAGATGATCTACTTTATATCTTTGGCATACGTAAACCTTTAATTTTTGAATCCATAAGCCAGTGGAGTCTCTAGGTGCATTTGAAATGTGTACAAGACTTGTATAATTCTTGATGAGAATAGAACCAATATCTTTAGTAATAATTTTTAGTTCCCACCAAGCATGCCAAAAACTATTATCATATAGATTTTGCACCCATCTTGATGTTGTAGCTTGTTGTTAAAAAATATAATGATATAATGGGATCACCTCCAAGTTATAGGACCTTGGTTAATTAAGGCGAAAATATAGAGAAGGTTGACTTACTTTCATTAAATTTGGTGCAACTGATAAACTACCAGCTCATGTGGAACTTCCACTTCTTAGTGATCTTACTTCTAAACTAGGGTTTAACTAAGAGAAAAGAGTTTTATAAATGAAATTGTAAAACTAAAAATGATGATTACACCAAATATTTGTAGTGGATTTTAATTCTTTCTTTGAGTGAACACATCATAAAAATAAATATGTTGAAATTTATTGGAACACAAACTCATGAAAATGTGAAACCAAAGGTAATATTGGGTATTTCTCATACAAGGCACATGATTATTATTATTTTTATCAAATAATCTTTAAAAATGGAAAAATAATACCAAAAATAAAATTTTATGACTGAAATAAGAATAAAATCATAAAAATTTGATAAATAAAGGTGCATAATAGGAGATCTTGGGAAGAAGGATTATAAGTGCATTCAAACTTATGTTCATAAGATGTAGTTTGTTTAGTTTTAGGATAAATAGGTTGATGGTATTTATATGGTAAGATATTTGATTTAGGTATTTATTATGATTGAGGTGAGTAAATACTCTTATAAGGTTGGGTAATGTTGTCGATGGATGTATATGTTTGAGGATTGGTAGATATTGTATGAGAGGTATTATCCAATTGAGATGTTGGAAGTGGTTCTTGGAAAGATATAAGGTCCTCTTGACCCAAATCTATTAGATGAGATGGGGAAGAATATTTAATAACCTAGAATTTTTTGGATGTTTGGTGCATGTTTGTTGAATTAGAATCAATGAGAGTGACCACCCTTCACATATTAATCATATTTAGCACATTTTATTCAATAGTTTGGTCTATAAGACTTTTAACATTATTAATAGGAGTAGGCTTATCATTTCAAACTTGATGATTAGGAATAGGATATTTATATATGGTAAGATGATCATTAGCTTTCTTTAAATCTTTATTTTTATTTTATGTTTCATGAGATTTAAAGGCTATTTCATATTCTTATTAGTGCTTGAAAATGAGTGATTCATGGTCAAA
This sequence comes from Torreya grandis, assembly GCA_037957365.1. NCBI lineage: Eukaryota > Viridiplantae > Streptophyta > Pinopsida > Cupressales > Taxaceae > Torreya > Torreya grandis. The sequence goes on along the minus strand of JARHVA010002756.1, from coordinate 1,166,879 downwards.
GTTTAGTCCAAGAATAAAATCCTTAACTAAATTACATAATTATCTTCAAGTCTCATAAGAGTGGCCCCAACTTTCATGAAACCAAATTTTTTTTGGTCATACCATGATTTCACAGGATGAGTGGGGTCAAGCTCTCATGGTATAGGCCTTGGTAGATGCTCTTGAAAATAGGATAAGGATAATAGTTTGTGTACATTCATGTTGTTTATTTGGGAATATGTAAGATTAGGAGTGTTTTTTAGAGGGGTAACATGTTCCACAACATTTTTGGGAGTGATGGCTTAGATATTGTGAATGGTGTGAAAAGTATTAGTGACACCATCATTGTTAGCTTGATGGTTTTTATTTTTAATGAAAATATGAGTACCCACAGGAGGTTGGGATGGTTCAAATTGGTACATGAAAAAATCTTGGCACTTATTTTGGTCGAGGGCTTCCTTCAAAGTTATTGGAGAGAAGTCCTAACTCTATATTATAACATGGGGTAGATAGCATTAGTTAATAGATGAAAGAGATTATCATCTGCCAAGTTATGATCATATTTATTAGATAAGTTCTTATATTAATTGATTAAATATTATGCTATTTTGATTTTAATTTGTTTACATTTGATGAGGTGAGCCAAGCTATTCTGAGGGAGATCACTAGTTTGAAACTCTCATATTAGGGAGTTAACTAGATATTTCAAGCTAGTAATAGTGTGGTATTTGTGTTGATTGTACCAATCTAAATCATCTCCAAAGAGTGTTTTAGATAATATATTGGTAGAATCAAATGTATTAAGTTTGACCCAATATTTGTAGATATTACCAAATGTTTTTAAATGCAATGTAGGATCATTTGACCCATTATAACTGATGGTAGGTGTGATACCTCCTATGTTGATATTGGATATTTTAGGTATAAAAGGTTCATTTTAGATATTTTTTTTATCATTTTAATAATGAGGGGTGGTTGAGGAATGATTTTTCCATGGGAATCCATAAGGGGTTGATTTTCAAGGTGAATGAGATGATTTTACATTTATATCATTTGATTAGCATTATTGATTTTGAAAAGTAATTATTTGATTAAGAGTTTGAAATAAGATTTGATGGGTTTGAGTAGTATTTTGAGTAATTTTTGTGGCATGTGAATAATTATTATTTCCATTAGTGGCTTGGATTTCACTATGAGTAGTGGCATGTGCAACACTAGTGGTATGGAAGCATTGGTAAAAAATGAAGCACTAGTAGCATGATTAGTGCATGTATCAAAATATGCAATAGTGTAATGGTTAGAATTGTAATAAATAAATCACTAGTATCATAATTAACATTGGTATCAAATGATGCAATAGTGGTATGATTGAGGAGAAGGGGCCTTAGAAAAATCCTACTAGATGTTGAGCCTACCATGTTAGTGAAGATAATTGGCATGGAGGTTGAAGAGACCATATAAGAAGAGGTGATGGTATGGGAAGGAGTAAAAATATAAGGGGGAGGTTGAAAATAAAAGAAATTTTCACCCCCAAATTTTTTAGAGAATATAGTAGAGGGTGAATGGGGTTTTTATATTTGAGCACCTATCATTAGATTATAGATAGTTGAAGGGTCATTTCCTCTATGTTGAGGAAATTTTGTAATGAAGAAGAGAATTTCAGGTGTGTATTCTAATTTAGGATCATATTATAAGGATAAATAGTATTATGAACTGATTATTAATGAGTAAGAGTCCCATATTTGGTAGTGTGCTTGGCATTGTGCACATTGATTGCATCTAAAGTGGAAGCCACAAGGTATTTTTGGGAACACCTATTAGGAATGGTAAAATTCATCATGTTTTTTGGATTAAAAGCTATATTTTCCTCAAAAAATAATTTCATTATGATAAAATGAGGATTAAAGGGGTGATTCAAAGACAAAATGAAAAAACAAGATACAAATTTGAACTTATCGATTGTGTTCTATAAACTAGGGAACAAAATAAAGAAAAAGAAAGCATAGTAGTATAGGTTGACTATGTAATACTAAACATGGAACAAGATAAGAAATAATAATATGTAGGAGAGGTAAATTGTGTACTACGTAGACAAAGGGTTGAATGAGAAAGTAAAGAGACATAGTTGTATAGGTTGACTATGTACTACAATTAGAAAGGCTAAACATTTTGTAAGAGATTGTATTAACAAAAATGGCAATGTTGTAAAAAATGGAAATATTTTTCAAGATAGAATATAAGAAAATTAATTAAATTACATAAGAAATTGGATCAATGTGATTGAACTAATTAGAACACATAACACAAACCTTGCACCAATGTTGGCCAATGAAAGTTTTATAATACAACATATAATGATCAAAGAGAAAAAAACTACTTGAAAGTAAATGCTAACTAATTGTTCATCCTAAGTGTTATTAAGTTATAATGAAGTTTATTTTTAATGTGATTGGAAGTTGGCTATAATGAGGAACTAGAAAGCAATCTAAGGCTGGTTTTAGGATGTTTAGGCATAAAGGGATCTATATTGGAAATGGTACTAGCTTGGTATTGGGGACTATCCCTTTACTTCATAATCCCACAATGATAAGGGTGTCAGGTGCTTTCCCCATATATAACATCAACCATATATTTATACTTGGCCATAAAACCAAGAAAACTTACCCTTTGGTGATTAAATGCAAGTAGGTAGACCTTTAGAAAATAAATGTTTAATGTTTTTTTGAATATAGAGTGATTTGGAAGTGTGTGCAAAATAAAAAAATAGTGACTAAAATAGTAATTTGAAAAACCACCTATTTAATATATATTTGTTACTCTAAGCATGTAACTGAAAAGGAAAGGTGAATTAATTACTAGCAAATAGAGATTAAGTCCTTGATTGCAAAGAGTATAGAGTCAGTTTAGGTGACACTATATGCAAATAGTGCAGAACATAGTCAATTGGGTCACTACTACTCTACAGAAGCAATATCTAGAAAAACACAATCAAATAGGTTGACTATGTCTTCAAGCTAGAAGATATACTATATAACTATGTCAAACAAGTTGACCCAGTTGGCTATAGGGTTTCAATTTTATAGACTATAAACTTGTGAAAAATAGTAATAAAAAGGAAAAGATAAAATGATAGAGAATAGAAGAATGAACCTTGATGATCTTGAATATGTTTAGATTGAAATTTTTATGTTGTTATATTCAAATGATAATTCAAAATTATGCTATTAGAGTCAACTGGATTGATAGAGTTTACAAAACTTATGCATTAAATAAGAAGTTACAAATAGAGTTGACTAGTTCGACTATGTTTGTAGACCTGTATGCTAAAATAAAAAAATTACAAATAAATTTGATTAGCTATAATATTTATAAAAATATGAAGCTAAAAAGGAATAATATGCAAAAATAATTAATCTAATAACATGTATTTGGAGAAGACCTACACAGATAGAATAGAGTCCTTTTAGAGTGATTGTGTTTTAAACATGCAAACAAAATATTATAAATATACCAATTGGTTTTATGTAGTATTGTAAAAATATAATATGTTGATAAAATGAAAGCATGAAATAAAATCTATAAGGGATTGATTTATGTTGAGTTCACTAGAATATATGCAAAGGGAAATGAAATTGATCTATTAATCAATCCTACCTTAGAGAAGATAAATCTTACTTACACTTTTGATTATTGATACATTAGATATTCAAGTTCATGATTAAGTTGGATCTTCTAGACCTAACCAAGGGATTTGTTACCATAATAGCATAACTAGTGAGGGTTATAAAGACTATAGTCAAGAAACACATGAAATAACCCTATCTAGGTTCTATGTTTTCATATTCACATAAGTAAATGACAAGTAAAGTAAAGTCTAATCTAGTGTTTACCAAATCTTGTGTAACAAAGTGGGGGTAATAACCTAAAAAAGTAAAAATGAATATAATATATATACTCACGTCAATGTATAATATATATTAATTAATGGGAGAGAAGTACAAATGCAAATCTATCTACTCTTACAAAGGAGTAACAAAGTTAGGAATACTTACCTTTGAAGATGAGTTATTTTTGTGGTATGTAAGGATAGCAAGGATAAGTTATCTCTAGGTGACACAAATTATCTATGCATCCAAAAGACTTATCCACAAGATAATATCTATATCTCTAAATAAAGTATTGAAACCCTAAGCTATTCTCCTAGAGTATAATAGTGGATAATCATATGTGCAATATATTATTTTTCTTCTTCTCTTCCTTACAAATTTTTAGGGTGTGGAGCTAAAAGCTACACATTAAGGCAAGCAGGAGGGTTTCTAGCGTATGCAGTCACCGGCATTGGCAGGCCACACCGACGTTGGTCAGGGGACGCAGAAGGGAAACCGGCATCGACAGAGGATCGGCCGGCGTCGGTCACCTCTAGGAGGGCAGGGACCGACGTCGGTCACCTGTAGGGGTCTGAACTACTATTGATGAATAGTCAGTTAAGTGAATGCAGATTTTGCATGTTAAAGGCTTGTTCGAAGTCTTGAGCCACAAGTCTAATCAGTGTATGCATGAGATGTATATAATAGACTCATGGGCTGTATTGTTAAGTGGAGAATTTGGAGAAGAGCTATGTGAAGCTTGGAGAGTTCTTCTCATGGTGGAATCAAGTAGGATTCCCCATGTAGGTATAAGTAAGATCAGGTTTGATATGTAGGGATGTGTGTATGCGAGGGTCAGAAAGGAGATCGGCGGGGAAGCTAGATCCAAGGTGACAGTAATACATCAGCAGGATCATGGAGAGATCTACTTGGAGTATGGTTGTGTACTCGATTGTACAGATGTACAATGAGGTGAACAATAGCTTGTGTTAGCTATGTGTTGTGACCTATGAGAGAAGATTACTCTGGAGGGAAGTTTACTGTAAGCCCACGAAGTGGAAGAAAGAGTCCCACCTCTTTGTTGTAAATTCCTTTGTAATGAGTTGAATATAATTGTATATTGCCTCTCATGTTCTGTGTGTTTTCTCATTGATAGTTATTTGTTCTTCTGGTTATTCCACATGTTTAATTGCTTATACAATGGTAATCATGTGTGCTCTTAAATCTGACAAGTTGTGTCAGAGCTTTGGGGAGTTTTGGTCCTATCAATTGGTATCAGAGCGAGGTTGGACGTTCTCAGAGCGAGTTTGACTAACAGATGTCCCATATCTGTTAAGTGTTTGTTAATTATAGGTTACTCACAGGGGTTGCTATTTGAGTGGGAGTATAGCAAGGAAAAAGATGGTACAATGAGAATGAATAAAATTAGGCATAGGTTTAACACCACAAGGAGTGTGGTGGGTTGTCTTCAAGTGGGAGCTTGAAGAGGAATACAAGCCAAGATGCAGATTGGACAGAGTACTGGTTTTGGGTACAGGTGTAGCTCTTTATCTCTAAGTGTGAGATTTTTAGGGTGTGGAGCTAAAATCTACACCTTAAGGCAAATAGGAGGGTTTCTAGCCTATGCAGTCGCCAGCATCGGCAGGCCACACCGACGTCGGTCAGGGGACGTAGAAGGGAAACCAGCATCGGCAGAGGATCGGCCGGCATCGGTCACCTCCAAGAGGGCAGAGACCGACGTCGGTTGCTTGTAGCGGTCTAAAATACTGTTGATAAATAGTTAGTTAAGTGAACACAGAGTTTGCATGTTAAAGGTTTGTTTGAAGTCTTGAGCTGCAAGTCTAATCAGTGTATGCATGAGATCTATATAATAGACTCATGGGCTATATTTTTAAGTGGAGAATTTGGAGAAGAGCTATGTGAAGCTTGGAGAGTTCTTCCCATGGTGGAATCAAGTAGGATTCCCCATGTAGGTATAAGTAAGATTAGGTTTGATATGCAGGGATGTGTGTATGCAAGGGTCAGAAAGGAGATCGGTGGGGAAGCTAGATCCAAGGTGACAACAATACATCAGCAAGATCATGGAGAGATCTACTTAGAGTATGGTTGTGTACTCGATTGTACAGATGTACAATGAGGTGAACAATAGCTTGTGTTAGCTGTGTGTTGTGACTTATGAGAGAAGATTACTCTGGAGGGAAGTTTACTGTAAGCCCACGAAGTGGAAGAAAGAGTCCCACCTCTTTGTTGTAAATTCCTTTGTAATGAGTTGAATATAATTGTATATTGCCTCTCATGTTCTGTGTGTTTTCTCATTGATAGTTATTTGTTCTTCTGGTTATTCCACATGTTTAATTGCTTATACAATGGTAATCATGTGTGCTCTTAAATCTGACAAGTTGTGTCAGAGCTTTGGGGAGTTTCGGTCCTATCACAAATGATGGAAATATATTTGTATATATAACTAAATCTAACCCTAAACATTTATAAAAGTTTATATGATAGGGTTATCCTAATCGAATCTATATTGTTATTGATAAAAATAAATTAGGTTTTGGTCCAAGTTTACTAGGGGACAACCTAGACCCTTAATATGTTTTATTAATTTGAATACAAGGTCGATGGGGATGATAATGTAACGTAAACCATCAAAAAGTTTTTAGGCTTAGGAAGCAGCTAATGAAGGTGATAAAATCTTGGAGGAGTGTTCAAGAGAGGAGACTAGGATTATATAAGTGTTTAAGAGATGGTTGTTTTAGATATAAAGTGGTAGTATAGTGGATAACAATACTATGAAGCACCAATGGTATGCCCACCCCTTTCTTGGTGCACTTTTTAAGGTGTTCACTTAGAGAGATTGAGACTCAATAGGTTATTATAAGATAAAAATCATCATTAATTGATAATTTTTTAAAATATTATGTTTATAAAGTACTACTATGGGATAAAGTTCATGAAAAAAGGTTCATCATGCCAAATTCAACCCCTATAGATTGGCCTCTACTAGATAGATAAGTTATTTGGTTAGAATGATTTCCACCTTAAGGACCTTGAATGAAATGACCTCCAACTACTTATGAATGGATATTTCCTAAATAAATACTTCTTAGCTACTTTTTCTAATGTTATTTTAGAGTAATCTTGACAAGGGGTATTAATGTCTTTATTAGGCTTGTTTGTTCTTTGTTGTGTGTTTGTTTCTACTACATGTCTGATTTTGTTATTTTTTCTTATTTTCAATATTTTTTTTCCTATGGTATTTTCCTATCACAAACATCCCCATAATATATCCTTTAATTGAAACTAATATAGTCAATATAATTAGAAAACTACTTTAGATAACTTGCTATAAGTAATCACTCTAAAAGGGGATAAAATCCTGGGAGGTACAATTAAACTTTGTGATATCAAAGGTGAGATTTAATTTCAATCAAGTAAAAGGTATAAATAGAGTATTTTACATTTCATATATTGGAGGCCAATGATTCTTAACTAAACAAGTGAATTTTAGAACAACCCTCATGTCCTGAAAAAATCCATCAAGTTGCACTTAATAAGAATAATATTTTAAACTTTTAAGACTTAGTGTATGTAAATCCTATGTTTGTTAAAGAGTTAAGTAATCTAAATAAGGTAAATAATATGCAATAAATACAACCAATAATTTATTATATGATTTAATATCTTTGAATTTTATAAAAATATAAAAAAATAGTGCAAGTAAGAACTTATCTAGAAAATAACTTAGATGGGTGATCTAGGTGTTGAACATCAAGGTAGAAGCAAGTTTGAGTCTCATAAAATAGATCTCAATGTTAAAACCCTCCTATATATTATGACCAAAATTATATAGTAGTTATATTAATGAAAAAGTGGTGGTAGTGTCTTTATATTAGTAGTAGTATCCTCTGTTCAAGACTATTTTGAGCTTCTGGGTAGACCTGTGTCTAGATCTATGAGGTCTATTCTTGTGTGTATGAACCTTGAAACCATGTATTTTGCATATAATGACTGATTAGTGATAAAATACCAATCCTCCTTATATCTAGGACATATTATTATCATAATTTGGAAAGTGTCTTTGTTAGTAGTGTAGGTTGGACATCCTTAACACCCTATTGTGAAGAGAGTTGCCTACTTACCAATACTTTAAGGAGGGATCAATCTTGATGTAGTTATACCCACTTGAGTGCTGGTGAAAGTGCAAATTATTCTAGTATGATAGTGTCCTTGAGTGCCTTAAATTTTCTTGAGATTATAAATCTAAATAATCCAAGCTTACGGCTGTTGTAGATGGTAGTATATAGAAGTAGGCAAGAATAGGGATTGATAACCTTTATTGTGCATAGATTATTATGAGTTTGAAATGTATTTTGAATATGATTTCCATATAATGGTTAGTATTGATAATTATTATCATTTATGTCAAGGTAAATTTGGTGAAGATGCATGGTGAGTGGTCTTTGAGGTATGAGCTTGTGTGCTTGATGATTCAAGGAAGACGTGACAGGAGAGAATTTGAATGAAACCTAATGTCTCTTTGTTGATAGATAATTTTAAGGTAACCTAATGATTCTTATATTGGTTGATGTCAAGTTTAATGTTATGATTTAGGTCAACTTGATGATTATCAGTGGTGTCACAAAGAGATTTGATGATCAAGTAAGTAGTGAAGCATGGTTATAAGGCTCTAGGTATTCATAAAGTAATAAGACCGTGTTGATCAAAAATATACTATTGTATTGGTATGAGAGTTTTATCTGGTGAATATAAGGTAAGCATGTTTGAGTGTTAATCATTGAGTACAAAGTGTCTTTAAAAGCCTAATAATAACAAGCATAGTCATATTATGAGCATGAAGAGGTATGTGCATAGGTATGAAATAATTTGTTGAGAATGTAAGGAAAGTGATCAAGGTGTATAAGCATTAATTAATGTTTCAAGGTTAGTTTTCAATTTTCAAGTACTTGAGAAGCCTAGTCATGGCATGTAAAGTCCTAGTAAGAAGGTTTGATCATGGTGGCTTGGTAAGATAGACACATATAATCATAAGAGGCTATATGGGTTTTATTTAACATGTATATGAGGTATTGGAATACTCATGAGAGTCTCAAGGTGAGTCTACAGGGGTAGGACCTTTAGACCTAGTTTGCACCTAGACCACCTCTAGACCCTACCTAACCTAATGAGGCATCATGAGTTGTTATCAAGACATATAAAGGTTTTTTGGATATGTTTAAGTATTATAGAGTTTTTATGACATGAAATTGAGGCATTGAGCATGACCTTGAGGTGTTGATAACATGGAATAAGGCATGAAAGATAGTTCAAGGCCTCGTAAGGTGTGAAGACTATGGTATAGAGAGATAATACAAGCATAATGGGGTATGATGCTATATTTACAAGGAAATTATTGATAGGTGAGTGTTTTTATAAGTATGATATGTTTTATTAACCATGTTCACAAAGTTTGAGGACATGTTTTTTAAGAAAACACATGAAAAGTGGTTTTAAGGTCTCTCAAGTACATATAATGAAGGCATGTAAAACCAAAAAGGACTTTAAGATGTTCATAGGCATGTGTAACCTTTACATGGGATATTGAGATATTAAAGAGAGATTGTAAGGGTCATTGATAATATCTCTAGGCATTATTTTTGGAAATGAGGGGTAGTTCTTTATGAACAATCGTTAACACCAAAAAAAGAATTAACCCTTTTTAAAACCCTAAAAATGATCCAATGTGAAATATATTTTTAAAAATATCCTATAGTGGTCTCAAATAACTATAAAAACTATTGGATCATGTAGTAAACTCTCTCAAGCACCTCCAAGTGTGATTGAGTTGTTTGGTGTGTGAGTACACCCTGTAGGAAAGTGCACATTTTTTAGAGAATTAATATAGTAGTCAGATTTTACTAAGTCAAAGTATGAAAATAATTGTATGGAGAAGGTTTATATTTTCATTTTATGTACATGGTGGTTTATGGATAGGTTCAATCCCTCAAGTGTGATAAACTGGTCATCTAAATTGACCAGTTGCTAATAAGCCTAATGGTGAAAATAATGAGAAGGTGATTCAAGATGAAAAAAAGTGAATGGATACATTTTTAAATAATTATAATACATTTTAATGTTGGATATAAGTTTTGGTGGTTAGTAAATATGATGAAAACGTTGCTCACAAGTTGACCTATCTGGTATAGATGAGATAGTAAGATACAAGGTCATGAGATTGGTTTGAAAGACCATTATTTCCATTTAATAATATTATATTTATATATAATAATGGTATTTTTATATCATAAGATCATGCACATAAATCATGAGTGTCTATAAATGGCCATATAGGTTTTAAATATCATTGTCACAATGACTGTGCTTTAACGTAAACTAGTAGTTCTAGGTAAGCAAGTTATAGTGATAGGTTTGAGGTTATATTACCTAATTTGATGTATAAAATGGATATAATGTTGTTTTTTTGACTTTAAATTATTTATAATATTTTTTTAAATCTTGGAAGTCAGTAAAAGTAGTGAAAATGTTGAAGCCAGAATGGCTTGTCTAGTTGAGTAGGGTATATGAGAGAGAAGGTCAACACATTAGTCTAAAATATAAATAGTTTCCATTATATATTAGGGTATTTTTTTAATATTTTGTTATAAGGATGTTTTAGGATCATATCATGCATTTAAATTCATTTATTTTGGTCTTTTAGGTGTTAAATGTTTAAGTTTCTATGACCATAATTTAAGGCTAATTGGTAGTTCAGAGTGAACATTTTGTAGAGAAGAGTTTTAGCTTATATACCATAAGTTGAAGTATCTAATGAATATTTTGATGAACTTAAGGTCATAAAATTTTTTAATATGTGATTTATAATTATGGTTATTTGGAAAAATTGTGTTTATGCTTTAGTTATTCGAGACAAACTTTTTGTGTGTATGAAGGCCTATAGTGAATAGTGTTTTGAGAAGGGGTTAAATTGGTGGTTGGAATTAAATTTATGTTTTATAAGGTATATTTTATTTATTTATTAAATGATATTTTTTATCAATTAAGTTTATTTTTTTTTAAGGGGTTATAAGGTAACATGTTGCCAAAACAAGCCTAATTGAATTAGGTATCCTTAAGACCTAAAAAAGGATTTGGTCTTTCAAGTTGTGGATGAAATATTTAAATTATTAAACTAATGTATTAAACATGTTATAATACCTATTTAAATGGTAATACAAGTATCACACATATGTATGGCCTACCAAGAAGGATATGAACAAGAAGCTTGTATAAATATAAGGTAGTTTTAGGCCTATTTAAAAAGTATTGAGTGTAAGCAAATATAATATATATTGTTGAGAATGAGGTATAGTAGAATATAAAATTAGGATAGAATATTTGTGATTAATATTTAATATTTTTTTTGCATGAAAATCAATGTCACATGACCTAGTTGAGAAAAAGAGGCCTATAAGGCAGTTTGAGAAGGATAAGAGTGAGAAGAAATGAATAAGTGGTCATCATCAATTGGTTGAGAAATAAGGTGTCTTGAAGGTGATAAAATTAATCAAGTGGTTGAGTTGGTGCTGAGTCATCTATGGGGTTAGTGCCTCCTTGTAAGTTAGTGCTTGCTAAAATCTAGCTAAGTTGGTGCTTAGCTAGTTGGGGTTGGTGCTCCATGTGAAGTTGTTATTTCACTAAATGTGGTGTTTGTATTATAATAATTTATTAAATTTGTAGATAGTAGTGGGGTTTTTTACCCTTTATGGTTTCCCACATATGTGATGTGTTATTATGTTTCATGATTATGTGGATAGGTGTTTATGCATGCTAGATCTATATACTTGTTTGAATGATTCATGATTGCTTAAGTGGAATTGTTAAGTAAGTTTTTTAATACTTATTCAACCCCTCATATATATAATTTTTATTCCAACATTTGGTATTAGATTAGTTCCTTTAAATTATGCCTAATATCCTAAAGTAGATCCTAGAATCAAGGATGGCTAGTCAGTAAATTCAATGTGGTCTATCTATAAGTAAGGATCCATTCTTCAATAGAACCAATTATGAATTTTAGAGAATAATAAATAAAAAATATATAATGTCAATTGGAATGACATATGGTAGTAAATTATGGATGGATACACTCCATTTCCTACACCACCAACTCATGGAACAGTCAAGAAGGAAAGTGAGAGCAATTCCAAGGTAATGAATGCCATTATTTGTGGCCTATCAGAGGTAGAGTTTGTGAAGGTGATTCACTATTAATAATCCAAGGTAATATGGGAAAAATTAAAGAATATTTATTAAGGAGACACCAACATGAAGATGGCCAAGTTAAATACCCACCAAAAATAGTTTGAAATTCTAAAGATGGATGAAGTTTGATGAAGTTTGATGAAGTTTCCAATGCCATTAGAGGATTAGGAGAAGTGAAAGAGTCTAAAATTTTTCAAAAAGTATTGAGATCACTAACTCTTAAGTTTTATTCTAAGGTATTTCTATTAGAAGAGGTGTAAGATTTGGATAAGATTTAAATGGATGGGATTCATGGAATCTTGATTGCTTATGAGATAATAACAAATGAAGGAAAACCTACCTGTAAGGAAGAAACATTCAAAGTTGAAATGAAATAAAAAGTTAAGAATGTCAAAGATGACGTATGTTCAGATGTTTGTGATGATGAACTAATAACCATGTTTTCTAGGAAGTTGAGGTTTGGATCTAGTAAGTACAAGGGTAAGTTGACTTTCAAATGTTTCAACTATGGTAAGATTGGTTGCTTTGCATCCAAGTGTCCTAACAAGGATAAAATTGAGCATGATTAAAAACATGATGAACATCAGGGAGATGATAGGAAGGTATATAATCCTGACAAGAATAAGAAATATTTCATGAAGTATGAAGGTAGGAGAGGGTCATTCAGGAACATCAAAAGTTTCTACACCAAAGAAGACAATAACTCATCTGATGTAAGTGACACAAGTACATCTAATAGTGATGATGGTAGTAATGAACTTGAACATGACAACAATGAAACCTTATTCATGAGCATAGAAATAGATAATGATAGTTTATCAAATGGGAAATGCCTTATGGTTGATGAATAATCAAATAAAGAAGAGGATGAAGTAAACCTAGAGGTAGAATTGGTGATTTCTCTAGAGAAGTTGAGAATTATAAGAAGAAAGAATCATAAACTAAGATCACTAGTTAAGGAATATGAGGAGTGGATTGGTTTGTTTTAGGAAATATAAGAAACACATCTAATGAGTATGATGAGAGCATCTATTATATTGAAGAAAAGATTGAAATAAACACCACTAGCTTAAAATCTAAAGAGGAAGAATGTACCAAGTATGAAACTAAGATAGAATACATGAATGTTGAGTTGGATCAACCATATAACAAGTTGAATACCTTTATGAAGTTTGAAAGAGCATTGAGGATCTAGATTATATTTTGAGTAGACAAAAGTATATAAGTGATAAGATAGGTCTTGGTTTCAAATAAGATCAAAAGAATTCAGCTCAAGTCAAGGAGAAAAATAATGAAGATAAGAAGGTCAACATGAAAAGACCTATTAGACATCCTAATGCTATGAGGTATGTTAATTAATTCAATGTTTATTTTTATACATGAAATCAATTTGGTCATAGAGAAAGAGAGTATATAAGACCCTCTAAAAATGAATATGCATTAGATTATGAAAAGAATCATTAGTCAAGAGGTATGTATATAGTTGTTTACTATAATAAACATAGTATGGGACACATTACAAGATTCTAACTTAATAGAGTAAGAATTTCATTAAGTAATAATAAGAGGTTTGAATCCAATAGATTAAAATAAAAATAAATTGAGTGTATGGAAGTGAAATATGGTAAAGATAAGTCATGATCAGTCTACAAGCTCAAATTGACTATTTTCTATGGTAGAGAATACTTCAAATGTGAAATCAAGATAGGAATGCTTATTATCAGCACAAATTATTGACCACATAGATGATAAATAGGTCAAGGCAAAGAGACTAATCAAGTCTAATAAGATCTTGAAATATAGTTAGTCTTGTGAAAGCAAAAAGATTTGGGAATCTCTAGAGTTTGGGTTGTAATAGTCCCCTATGGAAAGGGTGACTCCATCAAGGATTCATGGAGACATACTTCAAGATATCATAATCACGGTGGATGCTTGGTTTTAAGGGCATATAATTAGGTTTTTTAATAAGCTTAAAGTATAGTTAATGATAAGAATATGGTGGCCCAGTGGTTGATCAAATATTTGTGTCATAAAAGTAATGACAAGGACAAGGTGAGTGGTCTTGAGATTTGAGTTCATTTTAAGGTGGTATGCATGAAGTAAGGGGGATTATGGTCTAGTAATAATTCATATTTTGTGTGTTGAACTTCTATTACAATAAGGTGTGACTCCAAATGGTAGTTTGTAAAAGTTCCTTTATCATTAATGTCAAAGGGGGATAAATTTAAAGAAGGAAGATTGACCACATTAGGAGTTGAGAGTGATAAAATTCAAGAATGTTTTTACATAAATGATAAATGGGGAGCTTGTTGAGAAGTATTGTCATTTATTTCAAGGTTGATGTCATTGATGTCAAGGTAAATCTGGTGAAGATGTGTAGTGAGTGGTCTATGAGGTATGAGCATGTGTTATTTATGAGGAAAAGAAGCCATGTGACAAGTTAGAATTTGAAATAAAACTAATGTATCTCTATTGTGAGATAATTTTAAGGCAACCTAATGATTCTTATATTGGTTGATGTCAAGTTTAATGTCATGATTCAAGTCATCTTGATGATTTTTAGTGGTGTCACCAAGATATTTGATGATTAAGTAACTAGTGAAGCATGGTTATGAAGATATAGGTATGCATGAGGTCATAAGAACATGATTATCATAAATTTATTGTTTTAGTGGTGTGAGAGTGTTTTCTGGTGAATACAAGGTAAGTATGTTTGAGTTCTAATCTTTGAGTACAAGGTGTCTTGAGAAGCCTAGTCATAAAAAGAATAGTCATATTATGACCATGAAAAGGTATGTATAAAGGTATGAAATAATTTTAGGAGAATTTAATTCATGTGATCAAGGTGTACAAGTATCAATTAGTGTTTCAAGGTTAGTTTTCAAGTTTCAAGTACTTGAAAATCCTAGTCACGACACAAGTCATGGCATGTAAAGTCTTAGTAAGAAGGTTTGAGCATGGTGGCTTAATGAGATGGATACACATAGGAATATAAATATTTATGTTGTTGATTGAACATGTATTTGAGGCATTGGATCACTTATGATAATTTTATGGTGAGCCTATAGGGGTAGGGCCTTCAGACCTAGTTTGTACCTAAACCACCTGTAGACCCTACCTGACCTAATGAGGCATTATGAGCTATTATAAAGACATATTAAGGTTGTTTTTATATTTTAAAGAATGATATATGTTTTATGACATGATATTTAGGCATTTATAATGACTTTGAGGTGTTGATAACATGTAATAAGGCATAAAAGATAGTTAAAGGCCTAGTAAATTATGAAGACTATGGTGTAAAGAGAGAATGTATACCTAATGGGGTATGAGGTTTTGTTTTAAAGGAAATTATGGATATGTGAGTGATTTAAAAGGTATAATATGTTTTATAAAGAATATTCACAAATTTTTAGGTCATGGTTTGAAATACAAATCATGAAACATGGTTTTAAGGTCTCTTGAGTACTAATTAATGAAGGCATGCAAACCTAAGAAGGAATTTTAGATTGTTCATTGGAAATTTTAACCACTAAATGTGAAAATTATATGTTAATTAGAGATGGGTAAGGTTCCTAGATAATATCTCCATTAATTAGTTTCATAAATGAGGGATAGTCCTTTATGAATAATTGTTAACACCAAAAATAATGTTAACCCTCTCTAAAACCCTAACAATGACTTGATGTGAAAGATATTGTTAAAAAAATAACATAATGGTATAAAATGACTATAAAAAATTATTATATCATGTATTAAACTCTCCAAAACACTTACAAGTGTGATTTAGTTGTCAGGTGTTTAAGTAGACTCGATAGGAAAGTGTGCATTTCTTAGAGAATTTATTGTAGCAGTTAGTGTTGACCAAATAAAATTATGAAAATAATTAGATGGATAAGGTTTATAATTTTATTTTATATCCATGGTGGTTTATTTATAATTTCAAACCCTCAAGTTTGATAAACCAATCATCCAAGTTGACTAGTCATTGACAAGCCTAATGGTGAAAATAATGAGAAACCCAGGTAGCAATGCAAAGGTGATTAGGGATGTGTTATCATAGAATAGGGATGAAACCAAGTGAATGGAGATGTTTTTGGATAATTTTAATAAATTTTAATTTTGTATATAATATTTTTTGTTCAATAAATATGATGAAAAATTTGCTCATAAGTTGACCTGTCTGGTTTATATGAGACAATAAGATACAAGGTCATGAGATTGGTCTACAAGGCCAATATTACCATTTGAAAACATTATATTTATATATAATAATAATATAATTATATCATAATATCATACACATTCATCATTAGTATCTAAATATGGTCATACAGGTGTTAAAGGTCATTGTCACCATGACTATGCTTTAAGGTAAATTAGTAGTTCTAGGTATGCAAGTTACAGTGATGGGTTTAAGGTTATATGCCCTAATTCGAAGTATATAATGAACATAGTGTTATTTTTTGTGAATTTAAATTATTTATAATAATTTTTTAAATATTTTAAGTTAGTGAAAGTAGTGAAAATGTTGAAACCGAAATGGCTTGTCTAATTGAGTGAGGTCTGCGAGAGAAAAGGTCAATAAATTGGTCTACAAGATCAATATTTTCCATTATAGATTATGGTGTTTTTGTTTGAGTTTATTATAATGATTTTTTAGGATAATTTTAATTAATTTATTATTTTATTTCAGTTGTCATATGTTCAAGTTTCCATGATCATGCTTTAAGGCTAGTTGGTAGTTCAAAGTGAACATTTTGTAGAGAAAAAAATGAGCCTATATACCCTAATTTGAAGTATATAATGAATATTTTTATGAAAATTAAGTCATGGAGTTTTTTAATATGTGATTTATTTTTATATTTATTTTTTAAAATTATGTTTATGCTTCAATTGTTCAAGACAGACTTGTTATTTATATGAAGGCCTATTGTGAATAATGTTGTGAGAAGGGGTTCAAGTGGTGGTTGGACATAAAAGATATTATGAAATTAAATTTAAGTTGGATAAGGAATAATTATTTTATTTATTAAATTATATTGATATTTATTTAAGTATATTTTATTTTAAATGTTCATGAGGTAATATGTTGCCAAAGTAGGCCTAATTGAATCAGGTCTCCTTAAGACCTAAAGGAGGTTTTGGTATTTCAAGTTGTTGATGATCTATTTTAATGATTAAATTTATGTATGAAACATGTTATAATACATAGTTAAATTTTAATATAATTATTCAAGTATGTATGGCTGACCAAAAAGGATATGGTCAAGAGGCTTGTATAAATACAAGGCAATTGTAGGCCTGTTTAAAGTGTAGAGTGTAAGAGAATACAATATATATTATTGAGAATAATGAGGTTTATTAGACCATAAAATGATGATATAGGATATATGATTAATATTTAATATATGTTATATGTATTAAAATCAAGTTTACATAACTTAATCTATCTTAAAGAGACCTAACTGAGCGAAAAGGCCTGGAAAGTAGTTTGAGAAGGATAAGAGTGAGAAGAGCTGATGAGGTGGTCATTATTAGTTGGCTAATAAAAAAGTGTCATAAATGTGATAAAAATAATTAGGTGGTTTATTTGGTGCTGTGTCAACTAGGGGGTCAGTTCCTCTTTACAAGTTAGTTTTTGCTAAAGCCTAACTGAGTTGGTGCTTAGCTAGTTGGGGTTGGTGCTCTATGTGAAGTTGGCGATTCACTAAATTTGGTGTTTGCCTTATAGGAATATAGTATATTTTCATATATTAGTGAGTTCTATTCCCATTGATGGTTTCCCACATATTTTATGTGTTCTTGTGTTTCATGCTTATGTTGATATGTGTATAGGCATGCTAGATCCACATGCTTGTTTGATGATTCAAGATTTATTAAGTGGAATTGATAAGTAATATTTTGAAGACTTATTCACTCCCCCTCTCATTCATTTTTATTTTAATAGTAAGAGGGATATAATTCATGTATTTATACTATTATGATGCTTGTGTGAGTAATAAAATATTTCTATGTTGACCTTAAGAAGTTTTAGTTTTGAATTGATAAGAGAGGAGAAAGGAACAAATACACCTTATTGGGTACATGAACTAATGCATGAACCTAATGACAACCTATGTGTGTGTGCATGTATATAGTGTTTAATTGGTGAATATATTGGATTGAGATGATGGTTTTATCAATACAATTTTGACTCCATTATTACACACCCCTACTTGGTGGATCATGACCTATGAATAAATTAGATTGGACTAATACTCTGTCCGACCCTCTCATGTTGGTGGCTCAATAACTCAATTAGGATATGACTCCATAATTTACCACTCATGTGTAGCAAATGTATCTAAAAATAAACTACATAAAGTAATTGTAGATGTTAACTAGGTATATATAATGGGATATGTTGGTTCTATGGCTACTTATGTAAATTAGGAGACTCTAGGCCACTCATGAATGCCAACCACTACAAATGGAGTACGGCATGAAACAAGTGTGAAACCTAGATTGTTATGTCAAGTGTATATAACATAGATAATGACATGTAATTTGTCATTCCATCTAATCAACTAGTGTGTAAATGATTATATAAAATTTATGTGTTGTGCACATGCTCCCAAATTTGATATCTGAGCATATGGAATATGGATTAAGTTATAATAAACTATATTTAGGAATCTAAACAAAATATGGGAATGATAATGCTACACATGATGCCCCTAATTTGATCAAAATGATATGAATAAAAGCTAAAATGATATGAATATGAGCAAAGCTGATATATTTGTAGCTTAATCTATGTAAACCTATACTCTACCTATTGTACTTTTTTGGATAATTTAGGTTATTCTAAAACTAAGGCTACTAGACAATAGTGCCATGTTTTGGATAATAGTATAATTTTTTAAAATGTGGTTCTAGTGTTCCAATTTTTGTATAAGTGTCCTTTTATTATGATTTCTATGAAATTATATTGATTTATGGGTTACTATTTTCCCACTGTGCTAACTCATGTCCAATTTTTTGTAACGGAGCCTGTGTGTTAAAAAATGTACTATGAATGCAATATATGAGCCTAATCTCTGTGACAAACCCATATGAATTCCACCTCTTTCAATTGGAGTTTTTGAACTTATGTAAGAACTATCCTTAAAATAAAAATATCCATAAAATGTGTGTTAGCCATAGAATATATGATAGCTACATAACAATCCAATATAATGTGCATACATAACATTGGAATCTAATGTAATCTGAGCATACGTATGTAATGTAAGATGTATGCCATGTATATCATTCACAAGGGTGTCAAGATAGATATAAAAATGTATATAATATAAAATATGAGTAAAATTGGGTAGCTACCTAGGGGATGGGGCATGATTTCCATCATGAGACCCAAGTAAGAAGGGGAGATGCATGAGGTCACTCATAGCATTGAAAAATAGTGTGTATAACAAGTAAAGGCAAGTGTCATATCCATGATGAATATAATAAATCACACATACATAACACATGAGGCACACAAAGTAGACCAAGGGGATGTAATAAATGAGACATGGGCACATGTTACTAAATTTGAGAAAAATAAAAGATATGAGGATATGTTCAAATGTCTACATACACAAGTAACAATAAATTTGCCTTAGAACCACATATAAAGACATATTCAAATGTTTGAATACATAATCAATAAGACATACACAAGGATATGGTCACATGTTCGAAGCATACATACAATGAATATAAGTGGCACATATCCAAAGAAAAATGGCACATTTAAATGCTCCAAAATAGAATAAGTATGGAGATACAAACAAGTCTAAATTATGAAAGTTATAAATAAAATTATGCATGAATATTCAATACAAATTTATGTAAGAGATAGGATGTATATATGCTAAGTCTAAAGTATTAATATCTAGCAAAAAAATGTAAGAGTAGCATGATCAATATCAAGATATAGTAATGCTAAATTTCAGATGTAGAGTATAGAAAGATAGAACCTAAGAATATAAACTATGTATAAGATGCCCCCAAGTGGGAGAATGTGTAAAGTGAAGAGCCATGTATCAGTGTATATTCCCCTAGTGGGTAGATAGTATCAATTTTGGATTAGTGTAATGAAACTAAGTCGTATAGAAATATACAAGCACTCAACAAGAAAAAGTGAATCATGTATGTATGATAAAAATAACTATAGTAAGATAGTTATCATATTTAGTGTTTGGAAAATATACTAAATTGAAACATAAAAATGTATACAATATATAATTTTATGTTTGATGAGTAAATATTTGAATATTTTTGTATTTTTTTGACATATTATATTGTTTTTGCATTTTTTTAGATATAAGCTATGTACAAAAAAACATGAAAATGAACTATGTACAAGGAGAAAAAATGAATGAGACTATGTACAAGTAGGGAGGAACAATATTAACTGATGAGTATCATAGAAGACTCACTATTGATGTAGCATATGTTAAAAATATGAATGGTAATCTCTTGTGCAGTATGATTAATACAATTTAGTTGAATGGTGTTGAAGTATGAATATGAGTACTATTCATCATTAGAATCATAATAACCTATAATGATAGAAGGAATTTCCTCATACTATGGACTTGACCCTTTTTAATTATGCTTTGGAATATTGATTGTGAGTTTTCCCTTTGACATTTTGTTTATTATAGGCATATGGTGCTTTGGAGGCTCTTTTTCTAGAAATCCTTTTTTGAGAATGCTTATTAACTTAGCATGATTTTGAATTTGCAACTTAAGTTCTTGATCTTTTTGTAACATTTCCTATGTATCTAGATATTTTTCCTTGATAAAATATATGTATGAATGATTTTCCTTAGGATGTTCAATAAATACCAAGCCTTGTTCACTAAAATTATCAACTATTAGAATAGTATTAGTGATGCCTTGGGCTTGCTTTCCCAAACCTTGATTGTTATAATCAAATTATTGTAGATATTTTTTACCAAAGCCATACTACATTCAAAGTTGAACCTCATTTTGGAAAGATATATTTACATCTCTTATTTGATTTACTTGTGCTTTTTGTATGGTTTCCTATGGTGATTTTGTTTTTTGAACCTTGTGTTATTTTGAGTTATGCTTTGATAACCACTTTTGTACTATTTCTAAATTTGACCCTTTTTGAATTTTTAGATGTGACATTATTTGTTGTTTGGATGATGTATAAATATTTGAGTTATCTATATCCATTATCTATTATATTTTCATTTTCATTACTAAATATGAATCAGTGTGGTGCCCATGCCTTATATGATATGAACAATAATATCTGGATCTCTACACTGGGTGAAGATGGGGTAGTTTGATTAATTTATATTTAACCATTTCCATTAGTACCTCACTTGAACTCTTATTTTATATTTTAATGATTTTTGAATCACTATTTATATTTGTACTTTGTTGTGATTTATGATTTGAATATGAAAGAGTGTTAGGCCAACTTTACTAGGTGAAGATGCATATACATGGTTTATGCCATCATATTATGAATAATGTGTAAATATAATGAATTTTTATAATAAAGTGACATATTATATTAATAAATAGTTTTGATTCTATAAATTTGATATTATCTTTCTCATACTAATAATTTGATCCCTTAGAGTCTCATAAGTAGAAATCCCAGTTACTTCTGATTGAACATGTAGGCACCCACCCTATATGAAAGAGATGTGAATAGGCTAAGTATGGAGATTAGTGGAAATGGTATAGGATAGTTCATCTCATGTATGAGTGATATCATGGACCTAGTTAGAGGGAAATTAGCTATCACCCTCATGGAGATGAGGAGGAAAAGGAGGTTCTTTCATGTGCATAAGATATGACATTCAAACTTGAACCTAGTTGTTGGCTTATGTAATAGATACTCTATGTATATAAAGATTTTTTTCTTAATTAAATTACATATAAGAGAACAATAACATTATAGAGATATAATTAAATATGAAATTCATTTCATTGATATAAAACATCATATATACATGTGTTTATGTCTTTTATGAGTTCATTCTGAATGAAAGGGAACAAACATGAAAATGAGAATATTAGACTTTGCATTAAAAAGTGATAAATGTATTTTTCCATTATGATAATGATTATATCAAATATTAATTAGAAGATATATGTATCTCAATTTTTAATGCTATAAATGTAAACCCTAGGATTTTTTAGGGTCAGGGTTTGTGTAATATTTGAAGTAAGTCAGGTTCACCAAATATTTTAACCTTTTAGGACTTAATGAATCTAAATCCTATGTTTTTTAAAGTGGTGAGTATACTAAATCAGGTAAAGAATATGAAATAAATACAACCAATAATTTGTTACATAATTGACTAGATTTTATTTTTCTAAAAAATTAATAAATAGTGAAATTTAGAACTTAATTAGAAAATAACTGAGACAGGTGATTTAGGTGTTGGAAATTGAGGTGGAATCTAATCTAAGTTTTGTAAATGAGATCCTAGTATCAGAACCCCTCCTAGATAGTATCAACATAATTAGATAGTAGTGAAATAATTGAAAAAGTGGTGACAGTGTCTTGATATTTGTAGTAGTGTCCTCTATGTAGAACTATCTTGAGCTTCTTGGTGTACCTATGTCTAGATATCTAAGGTTTGTTCCTACATGCACAATTTTTAAGCCCTGTATTTTTATTGTATTAAATAATTTAGTGATTAAACCCTAATCCTCTTTATAGTTAGGGTATCTAATTGGCATGATCTTAAAAGTGTGATTCTTAATAAGGTATATTGGACATCCTCAACACCCCACTATGAATAGATTTACCTACATACCAATACTATAATGATGGATCAAGCTCAATTAACTTATCCCCACTAAGTGGTAGTGAAACTAAAATTGATGCTAGTATGATAGTTTCCTTGAATGCCTTGAATGTGCTTGAGATTTAAAATATAGATAATCTAAGCTTAGGGATAGTGTAGATGGTAGTATGCATAAGTAAGGAAGAATAAGGATTGATAACCTTAATTTTGCACAAATTATTATAAGTTTAAATGTGTATTCTTCATATAATTTACATCTAGTGGCTAGAGGACTAAAATTCATGTATTTATATTAATCTAGTGTTTGTGTGGGTAATAAAATATGTCTAGACCAAACTTAGGAAGCTTTAGTTTTGAAAATATATTCATTTGTGAAAAGATAAGGCAAAGGACATTAGCACCATTTTAGGGACACTAGTGTCATGTGGCACTAGTGTCATTATTATGGCACTAGTGTCTAATTAGTATAACACTAGGAACAATAGACCAAGATTAGGAAATGAGGTTCTAAGACAACTTTGGGGTTAGCTAGGGATGCCTGTATCCCATATGAAGGCTGGATAAGTGTGACAATAGGCTCTAGGATAGGTCTAGGTCTAAGCTAGGGATATTTAGTCTCAAGTAACACTCTTATCAATCAAATACCACTTTTAGGTGACTATAAATATCTTGATGAAAGTGATATCATCAAACCAATCTAACATCAACTAGGTAATTATAGTTTTCCAAACATCCCATCACTTTCAACTTGCTCCCAAACCATTAATGGATAGAAATTCCAAATCTATTCATACTAAAATTTTAAAAGGAGATAGAAATAACATGAAAAACTTAAATTTTGAGTCTTTCTCAAAAGGGTTATTTGGGCAACCTCCATCATAGGCTTTCCATCCTAGATGATAGTGGAATAGGTATCTCTTCAAGTCAATAGATGTCTGGATAAAAGTAAAGAAATACCCATACAATTCATCTCCAAGCTATACAAATAATAATTCCATTTGAGGCTATTTAATGCTTGACTCAACCTTAACTTATTTGAGTGAAATCCAAAACTGAATCAATTGAAAATGCACCACCTCACACACACTTATGGTCTTCAATGGGAATAACGATTATTATGTCACATGTTGTACATGAATTTAGTTCCTTATTTTTCTAATATGTCAAAGGATTTTTATTTTAGTTTGTGATTTATGTAGGAATGAAGGTTAATATCTTGGGTTCTAAGTTCTTGAACACCAATTTCCCCATGGAAGTCACCATTAATTATGGCCAACACACCCTCATTTTTCATAAAAATAGGGTACCTCTCTTTCAAATGATATAAAATAGAGTTCTTGGACCTTTTATATCACTCTAACCATCTCCATAAAGAGATAATCCTCAAATTCCCATTCCATCATGGTTTCCTTGAATGTGTGGCTTGTTTGTAAGGTCCAATTGATCCTTGTTGAGAGCCCTTGTGACATTAAAAGTTAATTCACTTGATATTGGTGGAATACCAAAGTAAACCAGATGCTTTATTAATTAGAATATTGAATATTATAAATTTTTTTTAGGTTTGATCCCATTTTATTATTTTGAAAATCTTAGTATCCTAGATGTCAGACTCTTAAAGTCCTATATAGTGCCTAATAAGATTAGCTAGTAGCTAGGTGAGCATTTATATTCATCAAATTTATTTCCCTTTTACTTAGTCTCTCTTTTTTTTGCTTTGGTAAAAGGAGTAGCTAAATAAAAGAGTGACATGTGGATATCTACCAAAGATGTCAAAGCTGTTAGAGCCCAACCTATTAGGGCAGCCCATTTTCAGAATGGTCAACTTCCCAGATTTATCAAAAATGTTAGAGTTTAAGAGATAATAACTCAATTGGAAAGTGCCATGGTGATCATTTTTAGAATGTTCAATATCTTAGATTTTATATAGATATTAGATCTTGAGAGAACCCAATTGAATAAAAGAATTTCATGTGTCCTAGAGGTCATAATTGTTAAGATTTGACCAATGAGCTCACCCCAATGTTAGATGTGTCAATATCCCATAACTAAAAGAGATGTTAGACCCCAGGAGAGCCTAAACCAATATAATAAATATGAATGGAATGTTTTTGGAATTTATAGTCTCCTAAATCTAATAGAGATGGCAAGCCCCAAGAGAGCCTAAATTATAACATCATGCCATGTGGCATTTCTATTTAGATTGGTAGGAAGAGACCAAAAGACTGCAGGGTTGTTAGAACAAGGTACATTAAGATTCATAAGGATAATAAAAATATTCCATGTATCCTCTAGCTAGAATTCTCTTCATCCCAAGCATTTAAATAAAAGGTACTAGGTCATGCCTAGGTGGTAACCATTACATTAGGAACTAATTATTAGGGTACATATGACATGAATCAAGAATTGATTGGGAAGTTTTGAGGGTGTTAAGGTTGTGTGAATACCAAAATTTGTGAATTAATTAGATGGGGAAATAGGCCTTGATTGGACATTCTAAATCATTACATCATGATTGGTAAATATAGCAGATAGTGAGGGATCATAATTTTTGGGTTTATGTCTAGATTAGGGAATAAGCAAGAAAGATCAGGCCACTAACTCAAATTTGAATTCACACAAAATGAACCACCAAATTACATAAATATGAGAGATGTGTGTAGATCATTATAAGTTAACTAAGCTAAACTCATTAGTTGTAATTACTCCTAGTTTCATAGGATCAATTCCTTGCTTTTTACTCCTCTTAATTTCCTGCATGTTCTCTTAGTGTTCCTTGTAACAAAATTCTATCCTAGACACAATGGCCACCTAATTATATAACCCCAAAGCTGATCCATAATATAGAGACACCGCGTTCATGGATGTATTAATGTGTTTCAAGAACCATAATGAGATGTTTAAAACCATCAACTTGGTGTTAAAGTCTTCAAGTAGTGATGATGAAGATGAGTCCAATTTTAAAGATGCCCTTTAGGCATATGAGAATTTTAGGCTACATTGAGATGCAACTAATCATGAAGACTTTACTTACACTGACTTATTTGTAAAATTACTACTCATGGAAAATTGGGTGAAAGATGGTATCCACAACATTGCCTGATCTACAAATTCCTAGTATCAAAGCATATACATCTTATAAACCACATTCAAAGTTTATTATAACCTCCTAGAGTTTATAGTCACCTAAGAATTAACCATCATAACCACTTAGACAAACACTCACCTGATTCATGACATCTTGAAGGACTGGATTGAGAACCTTGATGCAAGGTGGGTCAACAAGATAGATGTGAATATGTATAGCATATATACTTTAAAAGAGGAAGTATATGTTGGAATGATCTTGATTGAATAATTTTTTAGAAAGGGTAATTGTCTACACATAAAAATCTTGTGGATTCCCTTGTTCCATGAATCCTCTAAGGTAAGCAAGTCCCTAACTTGGGAGGGATAATTAATTTTAACATGATCAAGGTAGTGATAGATGCCTACAAGGGAGGTGACTTATACATGATGATATACCTAGTAGACAAAGTTTGCATGATGCTCAAATTTAAGCCTTATAATGTTATATCATGGGTTCTTGAGGGCATAATGGTCCATATAGTTTTATACAAACTATATGGTAACCATTTTTAGAACTAAATTCAAGAAATATGCATGTCCTTTTACTTGATGGTGTACATCGACATCAATGAGAAAATCATGCCCCTAATATTTAAGGAAATTAATGAATATATCACTCCCATTAAGGAATATTATTATTTTAGGGGTGATATGATCATATGGGTGGAAGAAAATCTAAAGGCTCCTCTTTGGCTACCTATTAGGTCATGAACCACTTATAAAAGTAAGAAATCATAAAGTAACTAGTGGAAGGCATATTTAAGAATTTTAAAAAACACCAAAAAATGCCTATTCACCTCTCTTGATCACCATCTAACACCACATGTACTAGGCCTTCCCTCCGATATAGAGGATGGTAGCTGGGAGAGAATCGTTTTCCTTGAGATGGGTCAAGAATTGAGATTGGGACCTAGATGACATTATCAAGGCCCATTTAGAGAAATACTCAACCTATATCAACCTCAATTATGGTCACCAACCTAAGGATGATGATGATATATATATGAATCCAATAGATGATCAAGAGGTGTTTCCCATAATTAAGTCTTAAAAGAAGAAGAAAGAAAATCAAGCCCATCTTGGGCCTTTTACTGAGGCTAGTCTTGCCTCTTCCATGATAGCCTAACTTGATGAGGATGTTTAGGTGACTCCCCCTAGATTTCAAGGAAAATTATATAGGGATTACCAATAACTTTTCCTCTTATAGATCCTCTTATACCTTAGACCTCATCTACACCTTCACCACCTCCTCTAGTTTAAGTAGTTTAGTCTTAGTTAGTTCAGCCTTAGGTAATATAGCCTCAACTAGATCCACTCTAAATAAATTGACCTCAAAACACACAAAAATTAAGGATTGACATTAGTAGTAACATGGAAATAAGCTCAAGGTAGGACTGATAGTCAACACCAACATAGATCTATTTTCATACTCCATTCACTCTCCAACATCCTCTCATGGTACCACATGGTTTCTTGACTCCTTATCAATACCACCCAATGGTACCTTCCTTGTTACCCATTTTAGCCCCTCCATAATTGAATTAATTAACTCTATATTCAGTGTTTCATAATGTACTCACTACCTCTTTCACATCCACATCATCCATTCCATAACAAAAGACCTCCCAGGTGATCCCATTGGTCTTTATGTAGGTTCAATTACCTATAAGTGCCCCAAACTTAATAGGTATGGATATAAATCTAGTGATAAGTACACATATTTTCATATCTTAGGCATCCTAGTCTATTCCAATGATACCATCCATTTTCTAATAGATTCCTCAATTAGTTTCATGGCCTTTTCTACTCCATTCCCTTAATTATAACATCTATAACTAATCTGAGCAAAAGGTTAAGAAAGAGAAGGAAAATCACACTTGACCTTATATCTAGGTACAAATTTATCCCTCTCAACCTCTTTAATAGGCTCCCACTATCCCTATTTAACCACTCCTAGTGGATCCTCACATTATTCCTAGGTTCCCTATTTCCATCATTTTAGGTTCTTAGGAATTTGGATCTATCCAACTAATTTCCTCCTTTATTCTAAATTCCCCTCTCTTTGGAGTCATATTACCACAATTTAACCTAATTTAGAGCTATTGGTAAGTATAGATGTTCCCTTGGGCCTCCTAATTCATATTGCCTCCTTATGCCCTCATACCTCCCCTTATTTTGATACTTACATCCTTCATCCCTTACAATTCATCCATGCCCCCTCCACCTTATTATCCATCTACACTACCATTTTCATCACCCCAATAACACCTCTTCCCACCTTAGGAATGGATATGGTGTCATAGGCACCTGAGATGAGTGGCCCTAATGTGTAGTGGGACTTAAAATGCACCACATGAAACATGTAAAGGATTCTCACTCACAAGTTCATCTAGTAGGGTAACCTTATGGTCTGGCATACCCAACAAGATATTTTATCCCTCACCAAGGTGAGGAATTATAAGTGAGAGGAAAAGGTAGCTAAAAACCTAGTTTAAGTCCTTTGAGCCATGTATAACATGTTAGAAAAGCTTAAAGAGGACATGTAAGAAAAAGTTTAAGCATTGGAAGCATAAGTGAAGAGCTCATTTACTTTTGAGCTAATTAGATAAGTTAAGGATGTCCTCTTGTAACTTTTCTCAACTATAATAAAATTATTAGATACCCTAATAGGTAACAAGATTCATATTTAGAGGACCCACACCTATTTGGAAAGAATTACTATAGTAGAGAGAAAGTGCAAGAAGTTAGAAATTATAGTTCACAAGGGCACATTCCTAGAATTGAAGCTCATGCCCACTTCTTACTTGAGCCTATACCAAACATACCTTTGGAGTATGAGGCCTATAATTAAGGAGTGGTTAAGCCTATAATAGACTATAGTGGCCCCCTTGAAGAAAGAAAGAAAAAGATATTAGATTAATTTAATGAGGTCAATATCTCTATATTATTCCACCTAGATGGCACTCTATTGGATAGTGGCAAGTTTAGTGTTCACCTAGATCACTTCAACCAGGTCATGATAAAGAAGGTGGCTAAGGCCAACAAAGATGGAGCCTAGGTGGTGTTGGAACTCTCCACCTAACCCACTATGAGAATTATCTAGGTGTCAGAAGTCAAGGTGGCTATGAAGGCCCAAATCTAAGTTTATCAAAGGTTGGTGGCCTAGTCATAGGTGGTTTTCCAGGATTCATTAATGAATTTTTACAAATTAGATCAAGAGTTTGACTTAGTGATAGGTGTCCTAACCACTAGGGGAGTAAAGTCTAGGTAGTTGGGAAGTGGTTCATCTGAGGCCCCTCCATGCATCAATTAGGTTAGCCCTTAGAGATATTTTAAAGGGAGTTTGGAGGATTTTATTTTCTTTTTAAAATTGATATATTTATAAAAACATGGAGTGACCATCATATCCCAAGATTTGAATCTCTTACTACTTATAGGTGACTGTCATCCTCATCTATAATTTTATTTTATTTTAAAGTTCAACAATTATTAGACCCAAAAATATATAGGAATTAAGAAAGTATTTCACATGCTTTTTCCTTCACACTTTCTGGTTGTGAATGTCTACCATGATAGATACTTTTATAAATGAACTTATTTTAATGAATGAAATATTTTTCTTTCTATGAAATTCATGGTTCATTAATTAAAATTTGTCAATCATTTCCAATTATTTAATGAATGTTAATTCTAATAAAATTTAACTAATGATATGTTAATTAATGACTACAATGGTTATAATGTGATTTGTTGTTTTAACCCATTTATGAATGCTTTTCATTTCCCTTATAATATTTATAATATGTGTTAATCTACATATTATGCTTAAAAAGTCTATATGTTATTTACTATGGGATTTTTGAATATTAATATTTAGTGAGGGGTTTATAAACAAAGAATTATTATATGTTTCTTCAAACACATCCCATTGTGTAAAAATGAGTCATAATCCTTAGTAAAACTCAACACATAATATGTTGATGTAGATTTTATGCACACTATATAAATTGAATGAGGTAGCCTATAACATTTTAAGATCTATATGGAAATGAAGTTCCAATTTAGGGTATGAGTTTTAGGTATGCAGTTAAAATAAATAGTTGGTGGAGTAAAAAGTTGAGAATGTAGGTCATTTAATCAAGAAAATGGATAGATGTGTGAAATCTAAAAAAAGTATACACTATGTGAGTTAGCTGGGTGGAGAATTACTCTATGATGGATAGATATCAAAAGAAGATAAAAAATAATGGAAAGGCAAGGAAAAAAATAAGGTCCTATGCTCTCAAAGGGTCACTTCCAAGTATATTTATTTAGTTCTAATAGAATTTAAAAAACCAATGCTTAGCATTTGTAGTTGTTTCACACTCATGAATAAACATAGTTAAGTAGTCTGTGGAAAGTATGTATAGGAAACTTAGTGGTCTCATCTGAAGGTTGCTCTCTTTAGAGTTGATAGTATACACCCTTAGTTGAGATATTATAGCTTGAACTAGGAAGTTATCAAGAGTATCCAAACCACACACATTGAAGACTATACCATAGGGAGACACTCCTACACACCTTAGAATATCAACACAATCTAAACTAAATACTTAAAATCAATGAAATTTACTAACTTTCAATAGATTTTGTATATCTATGATTAGTATACATCAATGATAACAATAAAAATTATCTTTTTTATCTAAAAACTTTAAAATTACTAAATTGACATAGATAAATAAGCTAAAATCTTAATAACATAAAAAAGGGAGGATAAATAACCAATGTAGTTGCGTGACAATCAATAACATGATTTTTTCTTGTATTGATAAAAAAAATATAACTCTTTGAAAGAGGTTTTTACATGTATTTAAAGACATGGGGGAGGGGTCACCTCATCCTCCAACTTTAGTAAAGATTTAGCTTAAATCTTAGAATAAACAAAACGTAACCTCTAATTTAATAAAAATATGCATGTTACAACTCAGAAACTAAAATAGTTGTACTTTTATATAGTCATGTAATGTGTGCATGTTGGCAAAACACTTTCTTTAAATATAACATGTGTGCATGAATAATAACTAACTATAGTGAGATTAATTAAATCTTACATGAAAAATTGCATACAAAATTGATATTAAAATAACTATGTTTTGCTCACAACTGGAGTCTATATAACTGAAATGTAGATGGAGGTGGTGTTAAAATTGGTGCATTAGCTAAACTAGTAGATGGGATGGATCTATACTTCTTACTAGCCTCTATCTCTTGGTAATGTTTACACCCAATAATGTGTTGTGCTATTATTATAATCATATCACAAAGAGATGGTCATTTACCCTATTAACATGTGTTATTAATGTTTCATGTTAAGCTATTATAGCTCTGAATCCAATGCAAAATATCTCCACTTTTGTGGCTTTCTTCCTCACAAAACTCAACCTAGCCTTAATCTCTTTTAAAGTCAACTCTTGTATACTCTACTTTAATTTTATTGAGGCTTACTAAAGTAGTTGATAAAAAATGGACCTCACCATCAACTTTTTAGTATCATCCTATGCATTCACCAACTCAAATTCATTTAAAATTTGCCATGTTTACCTCTCCTATTCAGTTATTCTTGAGAATAAGGCATCAATAGATGTAATCCACTCCCTTGATTTTTGGGTTTGGATGACCACTAAATTTAATGAATTTTATGCTTTCAAGGGTGACATTTTGTCAAGAATGATGAAAGCCTTATTTAGGGTGTACAAAACCAAAAAAATCAATTTGTTATCATCTTATTTCTAAGTTTTAAAAATTTGGCCATTTTACTTATATGAGGGGCCAATTTTGTCCTCA
Source organism: Torreya grandis (assembly GCA_037957365.1). NCBI lineage: Eukaryota > Viridiplantae > Streptophyta > Pinopsida > Cupressales > Taxaceae > Torreya > Torreya grandis. Next base: position 1,134,988 of record JARHVA010002756.1, on the reverse strand, counting down.
AGGAGCCAAACCATCCAGTTTACTATATATCCTTAAGGTTGCATTTTGAACATCTTGTTCAATCTTAGAGGGAACATCGATGACCTGATACTATTATATGATATTTTCCAATTCTTGCTCTAGCTCCTTTATCACCTACTTAGTACCTCATAGAGTATAGAAAAGCTCTAGTATGGGTCTTTAGATAGGACTTAAAGTCATCATTTTAATGGGAATGACCTGTTATTCTATTTTGTCTCTTGGAAATAGAAAATAATTCTTATCTTTCCTCAAAAATCAAAAATTTTCCAATGTTATCCTCTCTTTTTATTTTCTTTAGCCTTTGCATAGAGCTATTAGATTTGTAAAATAATGAACTCATAGTGGGAAACTCAGTAATCTTAAGGTTTGGCCTCTTATAAGTTGAAGCTCATAGTTCATTGGCCCAATCTAGAAGTGTCAATTATGCCAAGTCTATTAATTGTGCCTCTATTTGGGAATCCTTTAAAGTCTTAGTCTCAAGAGCTAGATTTGGCATGGAAGGCCATATTATATTTGACAAGTCTTCATTCCCCAAATGTGTCATAATGTGGATAGTGTAGATAGGTTTTTTCCTTAAAGTTTTCTTGGTGGCTACCATTTTTGTGGTCTAAGTTACTCTTGAGGAAGGAATGGATGAATTCAACTGAGTAGAGGATACTAGAAATTAAGTGCTAGGTTTTTTGGTCTTAATAGTAATGGAGGTGGCAACCAAAGGAATGGTTGCAACAATGGGTAGGGAGATAGATCCAAATGAAGGTAGTGACACAATAGGGAAAGAAGTAACAAATTGTAATGTGGTAATGTAAGGGAAGCCTAAGGAAGAAATAGGAATCAAACCCTCACATAATTTGTCACTCTTAAAGGGAGACTTTCCTTTAAGTTATTACAAGATCAAGACTTTAGCCTACTATAGTTCCTCTTTTTTTAATTCAGCTACTAACTCACCTTCAATTGAGGGTTGTGTCTACTCATTTATTCCCTCTAGAGAATTATCTTTATGTATTCTTGCCTTGGAATTCTTCTTATAGCATATAGTTATTTTTCTAGTTAAAGGAGTAGACACTTATTGGGTAGAAATAGGGACTTCTACATTATATGTTGTGGTTACCAAGGATATCATAGTGTGTTCAAGGTATTTTGAGTAAAATGAGTTTATAAAAATATGTTCCTCTTCCTTCTCATAAGAGCTATCCTTAACCTGAATTGTCTCTACTCAATGTTCTTAATTTATTTTCATCAATTCAACTATGGGTACTTGAACTTGAAAAGTCTCCTATTCTACTTATTTTGAAATATTGAAGTTTCCCCTTTACCTTGATCTTAATTTATAGTCATCATCATGGTGGGTGGTTTCTAAGGGTATTGAATTTTATCATGTGGTTGGAGAGCTTTGTTATTCTAAAAGTTTTAATAGGTCCATCCTCCTAGTGATGGGATCCTATATTATGTTTATTCAGTTGTGATAAAAGGATCTACTTGGATTACCTTGAGTAAATATTCATTTACTCTAACCATCATACCCATTTCCAAGACTTAAACATCATCCTTTGCATTGAGAAATAGAAAATCATGATCATAAGGATAATGTTTATACTAAATTCCCATATTATGAATACATTATTATACCTTACCATGGGGGTTCCAATATCTATGGGGTATGTGGCCAATGCATAGGATTTCCTAACTTTGATAGCTTCCATAAAATTTTTGTAAAGGGTGTAACACATGTTCCTAATCAAGAGATGATAAACATGGAATGTGCTCTTCTTGATTCTACTTAGATCCTCATCAATCCCCTTCCATAATTGATAAGCAATTTATTACTCAACCATCTTGTCAAGGATATATTTTGGGAGGTGTAGAGGATCGACCCTCTATCCAATAACCATTATTATGGTGTAATATATATATAACCAATAGTCACCCTTCAACAACAGTGAATTGGTCACAATTTTAGATACTCTAGACATGGGTTCCTCATGAATTTACCTCTAAACATGGGCATACAAGTCATCTACAATCGTCAATATATTTTTGGTATATGCATAAATGAATAAACATCACAAATCTTATTTTTGATATGGGCAAGATTTGGGTCCCAAAAGACCCATTATGTATGTAAAAAATACCCATGCCATCATCAATAAGGCAGGACATCACATAGAAATTACCCCCTTGGGGCCTCTTGTCTTTATGTAGTATCATCTCATGAAACTGGGAAATGATGATATCTCCCAGTGTGAATGTGAGTTTTGAGGTTAGTAATAGGTCATGTAATGGTACCTATTCCAAGTGAAGGAAGTGGATGCTCATACAAGAGGTTCAATAATGTTATATCAATGTGAATTCCCATTAAAAATATGGTGATGGATATAGGATTATGGTCCTTGAGTGAAAAGGTTTCTCTAGGGAGAAGTGATTTATTCACTATATTCTCTATATTATTACTTTTCTTCTAAAGGACTACACTATGTAAATCAAATGTGGCATCTAGGATTGGAAAGTTAAAATAACTTTGAAATTCTTCCCCTAATATGTAGGCAATGATGGTTTTATGATTGATGTGGTGGAAGAATATGCTAACATCAACCCTCTGTTTAAAGAACAAGTCATGTAACATATCGATGCATGATATGATGTTAGGTTTATTAGTAACATAATGAAGTGATTGACACTAGAGGGGAAGTAGGTTAGCTACTACCTATCATTCTCTTAAAGAGATGTCTTCCTCATAAGTGAATGTATTGATGCCTTATACAGCCTCTCATAAATCCAATTATTTATTTTAGATACCATCAAACATAAAAGCATCAAATATTATCTCCATATACTCCATTGAAACTTTGATAGAAAATCTAGATGGTGCTTGGGCTCCCCTATTTATTCTAGATGAAGATGCCATTTTTAGTTATTAGTGATAGCCTTTTAACATTCAATATTATTTCATACACCACTAATCACCAACATCTCCAAGATTTTTATGTTCATTTAATTTGAACTTGACCACCTTAGCTTAGTGGGCATACCATATAAGATGCTCATTCATATGGGTGCTATTGTGTTGCCCTTTTTGACACTTGTCGATGTGTAGTTTAGTCAATCATTGACATTTGAGTTTAGGCCAAACCATTTAATTATCATGAGCCAAGGCTTTTGAATGAAATTCCTTGAATACCAAGTTTTTATTTGGGGGGATTCATGAAACCTCTTTCCCAAAATCCAAAACTCTGAACACTTTTCCTGAAGACTAAAGTTGTCTTTTAGGAGATTTGTCAAAGAAAGTTGCCAAAGATGAAAGTTATGAATGAAACAATTTGAAGATAAAAGTTAAAGATGAATTCTTGAATAGTAAAAATTTTGAAGACCAAAATCCAAAACAAAACTTCCTGAATAAAAATATCCAAAGAATAATTTACCAATGATAAATTCCCAAACAAAAAATCCCAAAGAAATAAAATTGGTAGGTAAATTTTTGAAGGAAAATTCTAAATAAAAGATTCTAACTAAATTTATCATTAATAAAAGTTCTTGAATAATTCTATTGAATACCAAATTTTCAAGTCCCAAAATGTTAAATCTTGAAATATCAATAATTCCAAAAAATTAAATCCAAATACTGATAATTTTAAAGATCTTTCATACATAATAAGAATCCCAAGATTTTATTTAATAGATTAGTTTAAACAAGTTGTTTCAATGAAAATGGGTTTCAAGAGGAAAATAGATGCAAAAAAGGTTATTTACTACTAAGACCCATAAACTTCCAAAGATAAGAAATAGGATAAACATGTATGTACAACCCTACAATGATAAGCTTTATAATAAAAATTGGGTCCCCATTTTTCCATCAACAAGGAAAGGTGGGGTGTGTTGAATACAATTTTTTTTTACTCATATGGGTGAATACTCCTATATTTTCAATAACCCTAAATCCATAGTTTCATAATTCCAATATCAACCATGAACCATGATATAAAAGAAATGCTTAGATCATAAACATGAAAGGGACTCTTGCTAACTTCATACAACATAATTAATTTAATCATACCTTAGACCAGTGTGTGTCAAAGTGAGATTATTTACTCCTTGTCAAAGGGTTTTGGAAAAGACATGGGATAAGCTGTAAGTTTCATTCTAATTTAGTGTTAAGTCAACAACAATTTGGGGAGCTCAAGCATTTATCTCTACCAATGAAATGTCGAAAGCCCTGCCATAGATTCATTTAATCACCCTTCCTCCCTTCTTTCATATTATTTCATTATGTGTGATACATTGATCTTATTTCATCATGTAGGTTTTTAATTCCTTTTGATTTTATTTTATAAATTTGTATTTCTTTTGTCTATGAATGAAATAAAGGTAAAGGTAACCACCATGAGATAGTGTAGGTAATATTTGGTTCATCGATATGTCCCTATCAACTTTAACTGTATCAATGGTTATTATCTCAAAAAAAAATTAGTATTTAATGTGAATTTGATCCAAGTATATGAGAAAATATTTCTAAATTTACATGGAACTATGGGATCAGCTTTCATATATCTGATAGAATAATTTTATTTATAACATTCTCATGGTTAACTATCTCATTACTTACCTGGATTAGGAATTTTTATGTACAAGGTGTAATACCCACCGATTCAAGTTGAATTCAAAACACCACTCAAATAGGCTATTTCTTGGTTATACTAGGAGTAATCAATCATATTGACATGAAACTAAAATAAAAACTATCCTAAAAAGTAGGAAACTATCTAAATTATTGATGTACTATACTAAGTAAAGTACCATGTAGAAATTGAGTATGATTAATGTAGAAAGTGTGAACTAATCTAATAAAAAAAATGAATAAAAATAAGAAATTAACTAATAAAGTAAATCTAGCCTACCCTCTACCTCTATTAGGACACCTGTTGTTACTCAGAGACATCTTCAAATGGAAACTCAATGAAGTAGTGATTCAAAAACTATCCATTAATAAGATATGTCAATTCATTACCTTGGAGGTCCCTCAAATGAAAATTATTATTACCAGAATATCAAAGATATAATAGGGTCTTATCCATAATGGGGTGAACTTGTCATGTTGTCCTCTATTTTCATGGGCTTTGTCTCATAGAAGCACCATGTTAGATATCTATAATGATTTAATTTTTTCTCTTTTATCAAACCATCTTTTAACTATATCTTGATGCCTCCTAAAGTTCTCTAGGGCTTCTATCAAGGAGTCTTTCATTTCTATGATATCTATTAATATGGATTCCATCCTCCTATGGGGTTCTATATATTTATACATGAAATGATATGTTGTAAAAGTAATCATGATTGGGAATATTAGTTACCTCCCATAGACTATTAGATATGGTAATTATTTGAGATCCTACTTGTATTGAGTTTGATCTACCCAAAGTGCATGCCTAAGTAAGAGATGTCACTCTCTAGGTTTATTCATAGCCAATTATTGATAGCATCAATGAGGTTCTTGTTAGTTAATTCAACCAATCCATTACCTTATGGGTAGTGATTGGAGGATGATCTAATCATGATCTAATTTTCATGGGATCATTCTATAAATTTAACTAATTAGAACACTGACATGCTATCATAAACCAATGATATAGGAGTACCAAAACTAGTCATGATAAGCTCCTAAAGGAAATTGATCTCATCTTGTGCTATCAATTTCTTAGTGGATATTAATTTAGTCCATTTTGTGTAATAATTTATAGTGGTGATCATGAATTTTTTCCTAGGTGAAGAGTTTGGGTTGATAACACCAATGAAATATAAACCCCATTAGGCAAACAACTTATTCTCGATCACGAGCTATAGTGGCATTATTGCATGTACCACTCTTTTTGATAAAATTTAGAATTTATATCATGTTATTATATGGGAGTGATCATCATTTAATATTTTTATCCAATAATAACTCATTCTAAGGATTCTATGGGTTGTATTATTCCTAAATGGATGCCCATTGCCAATATTTTGATGCAGGTTTTCCATGATTTATTAGATTTCATCATGTGATACATATCTCAAATAGATGCTTTCATAGTTATTAATATAGATAATTCCATTCTTGATCATATAATGATCATTTTTTATCCTCAAGTCTCTCTTTTTCTCTCTTTTGAGTTCTTGGGGACATGTTCTAGTGAATAGGAATTGAATGATATATGCATACCATTCTCTTTGGGAAAACTATGTTTTGCTAACTTCTTTAATGGTGATATATGGGTTTGGTTTAGTCCTAAACTAAATAATACATTTTCCTCTAATAATATTGGAAGGTTTTATATCAATTAAAAACTCTTATAATTTCACCATCTATTTTCCCCTACACTCTCCCAACTCATTCTATCCTAATGTTAGATTAACAATAGGGTCTGGTATAATAGCAACGGAATTATCCCTGAGAATGTAGTGTCAAAACTTATTTACTACTTTGACAAGGTCAAATATCTAATTGTCAATTAGGGAAAATTTAATCTACTCATCTTTTAACTTTATGTTCATGAAAGAGATAGGATGCTCCCTCTCTTCCTTGTTTTGTGCTAGTACAATAGTAATTATATGTTCTAAAGTGAATGAGTACAGGAAGAAGTCCTTAGTGAAATATGGGATTACCAATACTAGGGCCTATGATATAGAATTTTTAATGTCTTATAAATACCTTTTGGATTTAGGTGTCCATCCCACTTTGGCATCTTGTTTAAGCATTATGTTCAGAGGTATGATATTTTTTGTAAATTTTGATATAAATTTTCTTATGAAATTAATCTTGCCAGAGAAGGACTTAAGCTACATTTTTATATTTGGGAAAATTATTTTTTAAATTCCTTTAACTCTATCTAGGTCAATACTGATCCCATATTTGGTGATAATATGGACCAACAACTTGACTTTAATAATACTGAATATGCTCTTTTTGGGGTTTAGTGAGATACCAAATTTCCTACATCTTTCAAATATGGACTAGAGATGGTATATGTGATCAACCATATTTTTTGAAAAAAAACATACAATTCATCCATGTATATGATTATGAATTTACATATTAGCCCTTAGAATGCATGATCCATGGCTATTTGAAAAGTATCTCCTATGTTAATTAGGCCAAATGGCATATGCTTATATGCATAAGTTCCCTACTTTGTGGTAAATGAAATTTTCATTATATCATATAATTTAACCAATACTTGATTATATCCTAAAAATACATCTAAGAAAGACATCATTCTAAACTCCTTAATATTTGTATCACCTCATCCAATAATGACAAAGGATAATTATCTTTATTATAATCTTTGTTAAGGTTTCTAAAATCAACACATAACCTAATTTTACCATTATTTTTTGAATGGAACTAGATTAGCCACCCAAGTTTTATTATTGATAGGAAAGACTATCCTGACACCTATAAACTTATCTACTTCCTTCTAGACCAATTGTTACAAAATAGGATTAACTAGTCTTTGTCTCTACCTGAATGGCTTATGATATGGCTTGAGTAGGATTTTTATGGGTGTTGACCCTAGGATTAAAGATCCTCAAATAATCATACATCCATGTAATTATGTATTTATATATTGTTGACGACTGGAGATTACACCCGGTGGCAGGAAAATAGGTTCCTGCCCTCTCCCTGCAACATGGAAACTCCTCTCTCACCTGTGGGATGGTGAAGCAGGAGAGGAGAGTCTCTAGATATGGGCTAGTTCCCTCTAATGTATCTTGTTTGTTTTAGGTAGTGCAAAATATAGATATATGGATATACTGGGGGGGATGAAAAGGGGAAAGAAAATACAAAAAAACAAATAGCCTACTCTAAAGAGGTGATACACCAAAATAAAGGTTTGACCCTCCCACATCCACTCTCAGAATCAAGAAAATGCAAATATACTCTACGCATCTGGCAGAAGAACCAAGCTGCTAGGACTAACGGGGAGGATATAATGGAAAATACATAATAGAGGTTTACCAAGGTGCTATGGAATGCACACTTGCAAGCAACTTCCTCTATTCTGTCCTTCTCAAATATTGCTCTTCTCCTTTCAGCTACAGAAATGGCGCCTTGTAGATGGCTGGTCTATTGACATTAACCTGTGAAAGCATCAAAGATAATGACTAAACACAAATAATACTCATGACATACACAACAAATCTATCCAAGATGGAGGCAAAAAACTGTATTTTATTGATTCAAGTGGATAATTTGTAGAGCTGTACTCTTTAAAAAAATGGAGAAGATCCTTCAAAATGACCAAGTCTACCCATTTATATGGGAAAAGCCAAGAGGAGTCTCATTGGGAAGAGGGAAAACACTGTAGCTGATGTCAAAAATCTGCTGGGACCATGCTTGATGCCTCATTTTGCATGCAGCCTACTCTTCTGATAGCTGGTCGGGCCTTTTTTTGTGTTCTACAAGATTTTTTCTCTACGGAATGTTGTGAGCGGTAATTTTACCACTCAATGTAGTGGACTGCACGCGACAATTTTGCCACCGTCAGTTGATTTACTGCCCTGCATGGCAATTTTGCCACCGTTGGCCGAGTTCACTGCCGTGCATGGCAATTTTGCCACTGTCAGTCGATTTGCTGCCATGCATGGCAATTTTGCCGTCGTCGGCCGAGTTTGTTACCAGTCTCTTTTTCTCTGATTGCTGCTGAGCGCGGCAATTTTGCCATCGATTGCTTCCATGTTGGTGGTCTCTTTTTCCTCGCCAGTCACCGTGCGTGGCAATTTTTCCACCCATTGCTTAAAACTTTGAATTTTTTGTGAGACTTAACCAATTTCAAAATAAAAAATGGACTTTGAAATGCTTCAAACTGAACCCAATTCCCTCACAAAATGTGAAGTCCGTGCCACTTCGAAAGGGGATTTTGACCTTTGTGCATTGAACCGTTGACTTGAAATTTTTCCTTTGAACCAAGGCCATTGAACCTTTTAGTTGAACTGAGCATGAACCTAAAGATGGACTGCAACTTGAAATTGACTGGCCTTTCATAGATTTTGAAGAGGGTGACCAAAATTTTTCTAGAGGGGCAAAATTGGGTCAACAAATTGGCGACTCCCAGGGGAAGCATGCCTGCTATGCTTAGGACCTAGTTGCCTTTGAATATCCATTAGGCATGAAGTTAGATGCAGCCTAAAAGAATTAATAACAGTCTCAAAGATCTTAGGATCAAATATATAGAATTTACCCCATACGCAAAGGGAAACACACAAGACTAAAAACAACTAACTGTGTAAACTGCACTTAGGGAAAATAGGAAAAAACAAGGAAATCTATGTACAGACGAGCCAAAAAAAATAGTGGAAATGCTTTAGATGTATCCCATTAACTAGGATACACAGTTCTTCACTGTCCAACTTAGAGAGCTGGAACACGTTATGCTAATTGCACTGAGTAATCATGTAAGGACCACTCCAGAGGGCATAAAATTTTGCATGTTTTTTGAGCTTAGCTCTATCTTCATCCCATTTCAAAACAATATCTCCTTCAGAGAAATTTTTTGACAAAGATTTCTTGTCAAAGTGTCTTTTTATTTGTTACTGGCAACTAGACATAGTAGCCATGGCACGGTCCCTTATCTCCTAGAGCTCCATAAGCTCACACAGCCTGACTTCCATGCTGGTTCCTTCTTCTAACTACAACTGATGAGCGAGGTCCAGTGCTAGCAATTCAAGTGAGATGGGAAGCCTTGCTTCCCTTCCATACACAAGTGTATATGGAGAATTTCTGATTGATCTCTTCGGAGTGATTCGATCGGCCCATAGAGCTATCTTCAGCTTGGCATGCCAAGTTTTTTTATTTTCTTCCATGGTCCTCTTTATAATCTAGATCAAATTTTTGTTAGTGGACTCAGCCAGCCCATTCCCCTGTGGGTAGTAATTTGACAAAGTGTTGAGGTATATACCATACCTTAGCGCCCATTCACTAGTTTTGGTTCCCAAAAAAGCCAAGGCATTGTCTAAAATTATAGTGGTTGGGACCCCAAAACGTGTCACTAAGTCCTCATAGAAATCTAGGACTGCACTTTCATTCACTTCCTTTAAAGCAATGGCTTCCACCCACCTAGTGAAATAATCCATAGCAGTCAGGACCCATTTGTGTCTGACATTGGAAGGAGGATTGATCATACCTATAAAGTCTAGACCCCACTGCATGAATGGCTGTTCCCCTTGGATTGGTTATAGAGGCATGGCAGCTAATCACTGTTTTCCATCAAAAAGTGTGCACTTCTGGCACTTTCTTACCCAATCATAGGTATCCTTGAAAAGAGTGGGCCAGAAATAGCCAGCTCTCATTATTTTTGCTATTGTGGTCTTAGGGGCAAAATGGCCACCTAATGGCCCATCGTGAAACTCAGGTAATACCTTGTCAGCCTGACTGAGGTCAATGCATCTTAGGAGAACCCCAAAGAGATCCTTCCTAATTAATACTCCATCAATCAAAACATAAGGAAGGGAATGAAGTTTAAAATACCTTCTTTCAGCCCTACCGAGACCTTGTGGACATTCACTCGTAAGAAGGAAGCACCTCATGTCCAACATCCAATCTCTTATGATTGCTGGTTCTTCTGTAGTGGTTGTGTCATGGATCAACAAGCTGTCTTCACTTTTTTGCCTCAAATCTACTGCTAGCTATTCACACAGGCCCCTTCCTCTCACGAACTTGGCAATTTTGATGTCTATGTGCGTACTCCATCACTTTGGTAATCCATCCCACTCTTTTCTCATTTAAGTCTTGATTGGTCAAGAAATCCTTGACACCAGGATGTGGAACCATGAGATGGATCTTGCTATTTGACAACATATATCTAAATTTTTTTAGACTGTGCACTACTGCCAGGACTTACTTCTCTACATAGGTATACCTGATTTCAAAGTCCTCTAACCCTTGGTTGAAGAAGGCGAGTGGTTTCTCAAGGTCATCACTATTTGCTTGAGTAAGCATAGCAGATATTACTTCTCCATTGATGAAAGTATAGAGATTGAGGTCTTTATTGAAGTCAGTGCTGATTAGAGCCAGAGCCTGGGTCAAAGCCTACTTGATGGCTTCAAAGCTATCTTTTCTTAGCATTGTCCATTTGAATTCTTCACCCTTCCTCAGCATAGAGGCTAGGGGTTTAACTATCTCAGCAAAATTCAAAATGAGCCTCCGAATGATATTTATCTGGCCAAAGAAACTCTGCAGGCCTTTCTTGTGCTTTGGTAGGGACATCTCTAGGATGGAGCGGACTCTCTCGGGGTCAATAGACAAACCTTCCTTGGACAAAATGTGGCCAAGAAGTTTCCCCTCATGAACAACAAATACACATTTATTTGGATTTAGAGAAATGCCAAATTCCCTGCACCTCTCAAAAATTTGCCTGAGGTGCTCCATATGCTGTCTCACCTTCCCAGAGAAAACCGTTATATCATTGAGGTACACCAACATGTTATTATTTATCAAACCACTAAAAGCCATGTCCATGGCTCGCTGGAAGGTAGCACCAGCATTGGATATCCTGAAAGGCATCTTCTAGTAGGTGAACATTCCCCATTTAGTGGTGAAGGCTATTTTATATTGGTCACGGCCTCTTATCAGAATCTGATTATATCTCGAATAACCATCTAGGAGGGAGAAACATTCAAAACCAGTTACCTTTTGGAGAATGTGCTCCATGTTCAGAAGGGGATAATGATCCTTTAAAGAGACTTTATTAAGGTCTTTGAAGTTGATGCACAACCTGATCTCCCCATTTTTCTTTCTAACTGGAACTGAATTGGCCAACCATGAGGAATGTTTGATCAGAAATATAATCCCAGACTCAATCAACTTGACCAATTCTTTCTGCATAAGGAGTTTGATCATGAGATTAATAAGCCTATGCTTTTGTGTGACTAGTTTTGCACCCTCCTCTAATTCAATGGTGTGATGGGTGAGTCTTGGATCGAAGCCTTTCAAGTCGCTATAATTCCAGGTAAAGATGTTAGCAAACTCCTGACACAACAGAATGAAAGCTTGCCTTTCTTGAAACGTGCAGACCTTACCAAGTGCTAGCAGCTTGTCCTTGAAGATTTCAACTTTTTCATAATTCTCCTCTCTGGTAGTGATGCATGATTTATCATTTCTTAGTTGGTCATCTCTATTGAAAATACTTTCAAGTGTGACCAGACCCTTAGGGAGTTTATTGTTCTTCAATTGAACAATCTGATTTCCGTATTGCTGCTGCAATTTCACTTGATTATGGACTGCGAACTCAGCTTCTTCCTATAGGAAGAGAGTTATTTGCTGGTCACTTTTGAAGACCTACCAATTTGTAATATTAATTGGAATTGAAGGCTGAACCACCACTTTTAAATGGCACAAACCATAATCCCTGCTTATCTCTTTTGAAACATCAAATTGGGCACCAACAACTGCCAGCCTATCAGCCTACTTATTCTGTTCTCTGGGAATCAAGGTAATGTTAAGAGCAAGGAAATCCTCCATCAAGTCCTAGACTCTATGTTTGTAAGACTTTAGCAAGGAGTTCTTGGTCAAGTTCAGGCCTCTTATTTGGTTCACAATCAGTTCATTGTCCCCCAGGATTTGCAGCTTCTTGATCCCTCTCTTTCTTGCCCACTCAAGTCCATGAATCAAAGACTCATATTCTACAACATTACATGTGCAAGAGAACTGGAAACAAAAAGCTGAAAAGTACCTTTCTTTATAAGGGGAAACTAACATTGCCCCACCACCAGTGCCCAGTTTACTTGTGGAACCATCGAAGTACAACTGCCATAGGCCAAGGTCTTCTTTGTTCTCCTTCATTATATTGGGCATGACGGCACCTTCTTCATTCAAGCAATAGACTCCAAGGTCTGCCTCTTCAATAAACTTATAAGGATCATGCTCAAAGTTATCACTTCCCCACTCATCCAAGAGTAGATCTATGACTCCTTCAAGAGCAGAAGATGAAGATCGGTCCATCTGAGACTCTTCTGGATCGATGATAGTGTAACTGACATTCACTACCTTAGGTGAATAGGGCTCTAGATGGTCCTTGTAGAGTGGCTCAGATTCAATTTTCACTTTGGTCCCGTACTTGGTACTGAAAACTAGATATGACCAGTTCGCTGCTAGATAGCCACCTATCTTAGACGTAAAGTCCCTAGACAAAGAGATTGCAAAATATGGAGGAACATTCGCTACCACTATATCATGGGGGATTGAGAATGTCAGGCAGACATGCAATGTTACACTTAATCTCTTCAGGGTTTTGACTATCTTTGTAGGCATCCCATCTAGTTGCAAGACTCCTTTGTTCATTGCTTCATACTTTAATCCCATCTTATCAGCAATGCACTTGGGCATTACTGAAGTGTTGGCCCCGCTGTTGATTATGCAATTATGTACTAAGAAATCCCCTATGATCAAAGATATATAAAAGGTGGGGAGTCCTTTCTTCTTTCTTTACTTGATCTGAAGCAGAAGGCTACCCATTCGTCATTAGGATGTTATTAGTGTTTGCTGGGACGGCCTATCGATCTAATTCATGCAATTATTTCTTCAATACGTCCCTTTGTCCTAGGAGAGAAAATGAATCCCATAGAGAAATGTTCACGTGCAATTTCTTCATTTGATCAACTATATTAACTTGGGGGCTAATTCCCTTCGTGCTTTCCTTTGGGCTGATCCCAGCTAGAGCTGTAGACTGGGGAATTGGAGGTGTAAATGATTGTCTAGAAATTGGGGCCCTTTGAAAAGGGTGCGATGGAGTATTCATTACTGCTACCTAAGGAGAGGCCTGAGCTTCTCCAACTACTCTTCTTTTAAATCTTATGTTGGCTGCAACGTAATCACCCTGATTGTCTACAGTGCCCCCATGATTAATTGCATAGAGCTCACCCTCTTCATGATTTATCAGGGTAGAATCCAGTTGAGTTTGATTGTTACTTATGTTGGGTTGAGCTGGAGACTCAAAAAACTGGGAAAAATTAGTAGCTTGATTTTCTAAATTCTAGAAAAAATTCATCATATCATTCGTATGGACAACTTGCTCTTGACCATGTCCTATGGTTGAACAACCTGGCTACTCCTACACTAGATTGTTTTAAGTAGGCACCATGGCTTTAGATGATGAAGAGGGGCCTGAGTTATAATTTTGAAAAGGCCTAGTTGTTGTGAGCTACCCTTGACCTTGATTATAGCCTTGAAAAGGGTTCCTAGGTGCTTGACCATAATGTTGATAACCTAGATTTGGCTTGTTATTTTGAGCTTGTTGTCTTTTAAGAGCTACAAGTTCATTTGACATGTTTTGCAATAGGCTTTTTACCTCATATAGTTCATTTGACAGAACAATAGCTAGCTTCTCAATGCTAGGCACAGGGGCTAATGTGGGTGCAATGGTTTATATAGGGGGCAACATCTCTGGGAAAAGTGGCAAGTGGGGCCTAGGGGCAATTTTCCTAGCATGAACCAAGCAATTTTTGGTGGCTATGGCAATGTCATAAGCAGTAGGCAATATATGCCCTCCCATAGATTGGATCATCACTGCAATGTCGCTATTTAATGCTTTTAAATAGTATAAGAAAGTGTAGCTGAGAGTCGGCCTTACCAAGATGGGAATTCTATCCCAATTCTTTTGAAACCACATGTTAAAGTCTTACATATACTCATGTGGAGCTCTCTTTATAGTCATCAGCTACTGCGCAAGAGAGAGGCTATCACTTTTTTCTCCAAAATGACCAGTTAAATGGGTGCCCAATTCATTCTAAGAATGTATTGAATTCACAAGCAAGGTGCCGTACCAGTCGAGAGCTTTCCCTTTCAGAGACAAAGCTAGCACTCTGATGGCAATGTTTTCCTCTGTTATATTGTGAATATTGCAAAGGTTGGCAATATTCTTGATATGCTCAACAACTATAATAGGTCCCACTCCATCAAAAGAAGGTACATTCTTGAGAGCTATTCCTGGGATTGGATCATAGCGTGGGAGGTTTAAGGGGCTCTCACTGTAAAAAGCTGCAAAAGGCAATGCCATGGTTGGAACAGGCTGTAACTGTGGCTGAGCTGGGTTGGTGTTCCTAGAAACAAATCTAGGAGGATTTACTAGTGGATAAGGGTGAGTTCTTTCAAACCTGAGCCTTTTAGCAGAGTTTAAAGGCAACTCAATGAAAATAAAAGGGACCCCCCTTGACACTGACCTTGTGGTGACTTTTGGCATAGAAGTTTAAGTGACTGGCTTTAAAACAAAGAACTAAGCTCTTACTAGTGGAGTCACCAGATGCTGGAAATATTTGAAATGACTGTAGCAGGATCAACATCAATCCCAAAATACTACTACATTAGAAACTGATAAAAATTATGATCCCATCGGGTGTGCCAAAACTATTGACAACTGGAGATTACACCTGATGGCAGGAAAATAGGTTCCTACCCTCTCCCCACAACATGGAAACTCCTCTCTCGCTTATGGGATGGCGAAGCAGGAGAGGAGAGTCTCTAGATATGGGCTAGTTCCCTCTGATGTATCTTGTTTGTTTTAGGCAGTGCAAAATATAGATATATGGATATACTGGGGGGATGAAAAGGGGGAAGAAATATAGAAAAACAAACAACCTACTCTAAAGAGGTGATACACCAAAGTAAAGGTTTGACCCTCCCACATCCACTCTCAGAATCAAGAAAATGCAGATATACTCTACACATCTAGCAGAAGAACCAGGCTACTAGGACTAACAGGGAGGCTATAATGGAAAATACATAATAGAGGTTTACCAAGGTGCTATGGAATGCACACTTGCAAGCAACTTCCTCTATTCTGTCCTTCTCAAATATTGCTCTTCTCCTTTCAGCTGCAGAAATGGTGCCTTGTAGATGGCTAGTCTGTTGACATTAACTTGTGAAAGCATTAAAGATAATGACTAAACATAAATAATACTCATGACATACACATCAAATCTATCTAAGATGGAGGCAAAAAATTTTATTTTATTGATTTAGGTGGAGAATTTGTAGAGCTGTGCTCTTTACAAAAATGGAGAAGATCCTTCAAAATGACCAAGTCTGCCTATTTATATGGGAAAAGCCAAGAGGAGTCTCATTGGGAAGAGGGAAAACACTGTAGCTGATGTTAGAAATCTATTGGGACCATGCTTGATGCCTCGTTTTGTGTGCAACCTACTCTTTTGCCAGCTAGTTGGGCCTTTTTCTGTGTTCTACAAGCTTTTTTCTCTATAGAACATTGTGAGCGGTAATTTTACCACTCAATGTCATGGACTGCACGTGGCAATTTTGCCGCCGTCGGCCAATTTACTGCTGTGCGCAGTAATTTTGCCACCATCAGCCGAGTTCACTACCGTGCACAGCAATTTTGTTGCCATCGATCGATTTACTATCGTGCACGACAATTTTTCCACCATCGGCTGAATTTGCTACTGGTCTCTTTTTCTCTGCTTGCTGCTAAGCGTGGCAATTTTTCCACCGACTGCTTCCATGTTGGCGGTCTCTTTTTCCCTGCCAATCACTGTGTGTGGCAATTTTTCTGCCCATTGCTTAAAACTTTGAATTTTTTGTGGGACTTAGCCAATTTCAAAATTAAAAAATGGACTTTGAAATGCTTCAAACCGAACCCGATTCCCTCACAAAATGTGAAGTCCATGCCACTTCGAAAGGGGATTTTGACCTTTGTGCATTGAACCGTTGACTTGAAATTTTTCCTTTGAACCAAGGCCATTGAACCTTTCGGTTGAACTGAGCATGAACTTGAAGATGGACTGCAACCCGAAATTGACTGGCCTTTCATAGCTTTTGAAGAGGGTGACCAAAATTTTGCCAGAGGGGCAAAATTGGGTCAACATATATAATGATCAAGTCCTTAACCCTTTTTCTCTCCTATGGAGTGAAAGTTAAACTAATATTGACAAGATGGAAGCCTTCTTCATTGCCCAAATTATCTAAAATGAACTCAGGCTCATTAGTTTTAGGAAGCCTTTTTTGTTGGGCTTGGGGATATATGTCAAAAGATATTTCCAAGGAAACCATCCATAGTGGGAGATCATTTTATTTTAGTTGGATGATCTCTTCTTCACCCCATTCCTCATGGCACAAATGGCATATTTCCTCATTGTCAATTATTTAGGACTCAAATTATCCCAAATTGGTAAAAAATTGGATGATTTACTAATCATCATCAAACACCTAAAAATTCTCAATATTATTTGGTACTGATGGACAAGGTACCAAATTGATAGATAAATTTTTCACTTTTGACTCCTACAAGGGTGCCAAGTTTTTTGTTAAAGCAGCAAGTGAGTTAGCACCTTGATTTTGTTATATTAGAATAGACATTATGTTGAAATCATCAAATGACTCAATTAAATCCTATGCTCTATATTTGTATCTCTTTAAGTATGATAGCTTATATTGGAACTTATTTATGACCTAGTTGATCATAAGTTCTGAGTCTCCATATATCAATAATTCCTTGACATTGTTCTTAAGAGAAAATTGCAACCCTAAAATTAGGGCTTCATATTCTGCTCTATTATTGGTGCATGAAATTTAGAGCCTATATGCTACTAGATACTTATTCCATTATGGATTGACCAACTCAATACCAATACCCATTCCTCTCTTATATATTTCTCTATCTAAATGAAGGGTTCATAATTAAGAAGGGCCCTACACTTCTTCCTACATTTCATGTTTTGTAGTAAATGTATATATTCAAAGACTAGGAGATTTGTAACTTACTTTTTCATTAGTAGTATTGTAATTTATAATAGGGTGATTCATCTTTGGCTCCTTATTAATTTTAACTTTGTTGGTAATGCCTCTCCATGGCAACCAAATATGATAGAAGTTGGTGGACATATATCATTTGAGTGTCTTTGACCAATCTCTGCTCAATAGTAGGCCCATACCCTTCAAGAATATCTACTATTAGTATGTTGATAGTCATTTACACATAAAGTTCTAATATAGCCTATATAAATACATCATTAAGTTATCTTATCATGGGTACCACTATTTTATCCAACTATGAAACTATTGACCAAATTTTGGCCCTTTAGGCCAAAATTGGGCACCCCTATTTACAAAAAATTATCGTAGTCTATATCTTTGGCTAGGTCCAATACTTAGCGTTTCTTCATAAGAAGTGTTCTTTGACAAAGCCCACAAAAAATGTACAAGTCTATTCCTTTTTAATATTTCATTTTTGGTCTTTACTAAGCCTTTATCAAATTCTTTCAAGTTTTTATTCTATGCCTTTATCGAATTCTTTTAGACTTTTTGTCCAAATATTTTTCCTTAAGTGTATTTATTTCAAACTTTTCATTCGGCCAAGTAATGAATTATTTTAGACAATTTGTCTAAGACAAATCTCTAAAAGATAAAGTGCTGAATTCTTTCAGACAAATTGTCCATGCAATTTTTTCAAAGGTACTTTACAATTTTTTTGAAAGATATCTTTCAAAGCTAAAAAGGACACTTTCAACTTTTTTGAAGGGTATATTTCAACTATTTCGAAGGGTATGTTTAATTTTTGTGAAGGGTATCTTTTATTGGGAAAATTTTCCATGCAACTTTTTGGAAGGACACTTTCAACTTTTCTAAAGGGTATGTTTCATTTTTTTGAAGGGTATGTTTCATTTTTTCAAAGGGTATCTTTTGTCGAGAAAATTTCCCATGAAAGTTTTTTGAAGGACACTTGCAACTTTTCTGAAGGACCTTTTCAAGCTAAAGGATCACTTGTAACTTTACCAAAGGGATGTTTTCAAGAAGTTTATAAGATTATTTCCATAGGAAGGTGGACCATTTTCAAAAATCTGAAGGGTATTTTTCCTTTCAAAAGCTCATTTCCAAAAGCCTAAGGTCCACTTCAAGAAACCCAAAGGAACATTTCAAAGGGCCAAAAATAAAGTCTAAAGGAATGAATTATTTTGGAAAACTTGTTTGATACAAAGGAAAAAAAAGGGTTGAGACAAAAATTCCAAAGAAAATGCTTGAAGGAATCATAGCTTGTAAAACGTCAATTTTAGACTACAAAAGCTAGCCATTGGAGTTTAAAAGAAAAGGCTCAATCAGAACCTCAAGGTGAAGATTAGAGATAATAAATGGAAAAATGTAACTAAGGCTTTGGTTCAATTGTAAAAAATGTAACTAATTCTTTTGGTTTAGTTGTAACTAATCCATTTAGTGAAATGGCATAGCTCACCCACTTCTCTCCCATGCAAATGTAACTAATTATTTCAAGATGACACATGTCTAGGTGACCCTTCGAATTCCTTTGATTAATCTACCTCTCAAGGCTATATATATGCATTCTCTTGGATCATTTTTCAGCCTCCACTGGTTATTATAAAAACTTTGGCTAGATTTGTACTCAAAGAACTCTTGAAGAAATATACAATCATTGTTGTTATTCACATGCTATAACATTGAGTAATGACTTGAATATTGTTGGTCTAATCTAGTGAAATATTACCCTTTTTTGGCTTATACTTTTGATGGTCTACCAATTTGTAGAAAGGAGATTATTATAGGTCTTTGCTAGTATTCTTTCTTAAGTGTTGAGATATCATATAAGTGGTTTGTGATTGTATCTCTCTTTGGAATGATTCACACCCTTTCTAAGAATCATATACCTTCTTGAATCTAGAATATGAAGCATTGATGCAGTAATAAATCTTGAGTTGTGAGTCTTGTGTGAGAAACACCTTATTTGTCTTTAAGTAGTGGTTGAGGTCAATCAGGTGGACATTATTCATTAGTGCATCACTATTTTGTTTTCTTAATTTTTTTCTTTAACCCTTTTCATACACAATTAATAGATTAAAGAGAGCTTTAAAGGTGCATTAAGGGGAGATAGCCCCTAATCTAGATATTCATCTCAACAAAATTTTCACCCACAACAAGAGAGATGATTCCATTTTACCACTTGGATGAGGAGAATTGAGCATCTCCTCAAGGGTGAAAATATAAGCATCAACAGTTTTTGGCATGCCTGATGGGACCTCTAAGTCCTAGAAGATTTTTCAATATTGGTGCTAATCTTGGCATTATTAAAGAGAAAGAAACATCTATATTTAGTACCTAGTGACTCCATTAAAGAATTTAAGTCTTTAGTTGATGATCAGTTCCTATTTTCCATGCCAAAGGTGACCACTAGGTCTGCTACTAAAGGTGTACACTTCAAGCTTGTGGAATTACCTCCATATTCCACCAAAAGGTATAAATTTTTAATCACTCATCCTTATAAAAGAGATTTTGTGTTTAAATATTCTAATTTTGTGTTACATTCCATTCCCAAAACCCACAGTGATCATTCCAAAATGTCTAGAAGATAACCTTTTGTGTCTTTCACCAGGGAATCTCCCTTGTAACTTGCCCAATATGATTGAATTCTAGGAAAAGCCCTAAAAAGTGTCCTATATTTTAGTGGAGATGGTCTAATTACTACCATTTAAAACATTCAAAATATAGATTTTTTTTTATATCCAAAATATTACCCAAGAAAATGTAGCTATTAGGTTATTAGCCTTGTCCTTCAAAGGAAAAGTCTTGGATTAGTATGGGACCCTACTTGTAAATTCTATTGGCTCATGGGATGAGTTGGGGACCCTATTGATTGATAGGTTTGGGGAAAAGAGTTATCACCTATCTATAGCTAAGTAATTGACCACAATAAAGAGGGCACCACATGAATTCATGAAATATTTGAATACTAGGTTCTAAAAAACATAGGATAGAATCCTGATTATTATGAGGCCAACCACAAACTATACATTTTTGTACTACTTTAAAGTATTTAATAGTGACATTACCATGATGATTCAATCCATGGGTGGAAAAACATTTCATAATGCCTATAAAATAGCCATAAATGTTGAGAATTGTCTTATCGAAGTGGGAAAGATAGCTCCTAGACCTCCAATGCCACTATTCCCTAATTTGCATTCTCTTAGTCAAAGTGCATTACCCACTTTAGCTCTTTTGATTGGTCAAGAAAAATTTGACATTACCCATACCAATGAAATACAAAAATTCAAAATTTTACTCCAAAGTGTTACTAATGAACCAATCACTCTCATAAGGTAAAAATCCTAAGCTTATAGGCCATATCAATCGTACAATCAGTTTAGATAAACAACCAAACCTTCTTTTCAAGGAAATAATCAAGGACAAGGCCAAATTACCCATGTCAAGACTTATCAAAGATATAATATTAGTGATACCTCATCTTATAAGGCCCTTGTCCTCACTCAAAATAATTTGGTTCAAGAACAACTCAACTATCCATAGTTTGAACATGGTCAAGAACAAGTTGCTTGTGCCAATGAGATGCAAAATCAAGGGATGACTACACAAGGTGATAAAACATCTCAATTTTTAAATTTTTATATTCCAATGTAATTTGGGATGGAAATAAGATAGGTTTATTCCAATTCCACTCTCGTGAATCATTTTGAGGGTGGGTTTTGTCACATTAATTATGTGTGGAATACAAGCAATCAGAATACTAGTGTTGCCTTTAATACTAAGTCCAAAAATGAGGGTTGTCAATGAAGCTCAAGGAGATAATCAAGGACATGTTGTGACTCCTAAATCATATCCTATGGTAAGTGGGTCTAACACTACTCCCAAACTATAATAAAATTATAGGATTCCAAATTTTAGGTTAGCTGCTACAACTCTACCTACACATGTTACATCAGACAGTGCCAATGTTCATAAAGAGAACCCCAAGGTGAGTAATCCTTCCATCAATGTCATGGACCAGATGAAGAATATTCATATGAAAATTTCATTATGGTATTCTCTAACATTACAAAGGTAAATATATATACTTCAAAAATAATTACATGGATTGGGCAAACAAGTTGGCCCATCTAGAAATGACGATGTGGTTTTGGTCAGTGGAATTCAATCCATAGATGGTCAAGTGAAAAAAGATAAGAAGATTCCCCCTTTTTACCTATATCTAATTATTTTTTATTTCTTGGTTCATAATTTCATCATAGATAGTGGGGTGAGCACATCAGTTATGCCCAAATGTATAACAGATAAGTTAGGGTTCAAGTATGAACCAATGACTAAAAGAGTTTTACAATTAGATAGATCACCAACCAAGACCTTGGGGATATGAAAGGTTTAAATTTGAACCTTCATGCTTGTCCTAATTTTTCAATTCCCCATGATTTGGTAGTAGTATATTTACCTCCCTATTTTTCTCTTTGCTTGTCAAGGGACTTTACATCCAAGATAGGTAGATATTTGGTAGCTAATTGGTCCTACATGGTGTTTAGAACAAACTATGGCACTAAGGTGAATATTGAGTCAAAAACTATTAATATAAATCACTTGGAACCATATTCACCTAAGGTGTAAAATGTTAACTATTCCATCATTTATGAAGAGGAGCTTCACATTGACCAATCTCCATCATCTTCCCTTGAGGGAATTTCTGATTTGTTCCTAGATGAGTGGGAATATGACAAATATGAGCATGATCCTTACAAGTTTATTGAAGAATATGGTCTTGGATCATATTATATGCATGATAAAGGCTCTTTCATGCCTAATTTGATGAATCCAAATGAGGATGTGAATGGCTTGTGGTAGCTCTTCTTTGATGGGTCTAGAAGCAAGATGGGGGCAGGTGGTGGAGCTATGATAGATTTACCTTCAAAGGAAAGGTATTTTTCAACTTTAAACTTTAAATTCTCATGAACATGTAATGTGGTATAGTATGAGGCCCTTATCCATGTCCTTTAATGGGAAAGGAAAAGAGGTGCCAAGGAATTACAAGTGTTTGGTGATAGCAAGCTTGTTGAAAATCAATTTAGAGGGCAAAATTTGACCAATAACTCCTTGCTCAAATCCTATAAGCATAGAGTTTGGGACCTTATAGAATATTTCATGGATTTTAACATCATATATATTAAAATGGAATAAAATAATCATGTTGATAGGTTGGCATCTATTAGTGCTCAAATTGATGTTCTAAAGGGCATAAAGGAAGACAAAAACTAGCCCCATCTAAAGGTGATTTTGAGACCATCCATACCAGACAATGTCAGCAATTGGTATGTCTTTGATAGTTACCAAAATATAGAAATTTTTCTACAAGAATAGGTTGACATTTCTTCCAAGAATCAATCTAAACTGTAGTAACAATATAGAGGGAATATTATCTATTTAAAGTTCAACAAACTTAAAAAAGGCTTAGTGACTCTTGAGAGAATTTTTAACGAGGATGACCAGCTCAAGAAGGAAAAGGTAGGTATGTACAATAATAAAGATAACTATGAAAGGGTATATATATTTAAATATAATATAATTACACTTAGGAAGGTATGCACTAGTCAAGAGAGGCATGATTTCATTGAACTATACAAGAAGTTTAGTGATATTTTTGCATGGAAGTATAGTGATTTGAAGGGTTTTGACCCAAGATTGGCTCAAAACACCATAGAGATAGATGAAAATTACAAACCCATAAAGTATAGACAAAGGCCAATAAATCCTAAGATTGAGCCTCTCATGAGGAAATAACTCACCAAACTGATTGACTCAAAAATCATCTTTCCCATCAAGCATTCTTCTTAACTAGCCAACTTAGTCCCTATTAGAAATAATAATGGGGAGATAAATTTATGTGTGGACTTTAGGGACTTGAAAAGAGTGTCTTTAAGAGATAATTATCCCCTCTCTTCCATAGATATAATTTTTCAATTGGTGGTAGTTAGTGATAGGTTTTCCCTCCTAGATGGTGATTCTAGGTACAATCAGATTTTTGTGATAGAAAGTGACTAATACAAAATAGAATTCACAACAAAATGGGTCACATATTCCTATAGTAAGATTACATTTGGATTGTCAAATTTTGTATCTACTTTTAAATGTGCAATGGATATGGATTTTCAAGGATTAATCAATGACATTGTACTATTATATCTTAATGATGTGATAGTTTTCTCTAAGGAAGTAAAAGATCATTTGAATCACCTAAGATATATTTTTGAGAGGTGTAGAGAGTTTGTGATCTCTCAAAACCTAAATAAGTATGTTTTTTTTATTCATGAAGGTAAGCTCTTAGGCCACATTATTTCTAATAAAGGTCTATCTATCGATCTTGAAAGGGTAAGTGTCATCTTGGAATTATTTACCTAAGCATAAGAAAGGTTTTCAAAGTTTATTTAGAAAGATAAATTTAATTATGAGGTTTATTCCTAATTTTTATAACCTCATAAAGTCCTTGATCTCCATGCTAAGGAAGGATGAGATATTCACTTGGATAGGAAGGAGGAAAGAAAGTTTTGAGGAGATCAAGCAATCCATTACCCAAACTTTTACTCTTACAAGTCCAAACTTCTCCAAGAACTTCAATTTGTACACTTTTGGGAATGAAGAGGTAATATATACAATGTTTATTCAAGATAATGATGAAAATTTTGAACAACCTATTTCCTTCTTTAGTCAAGGTTTGGAAGGTTATGAGATAAGGTACACATATGTTGAGAAACAAGTGCTTTCAGTCATAAGGAGTTTAAAGAAATTTAGGCATATGTTATCTAATAACAAGATTCAAATTTTTGTTCATCATATTAGTGTGAAATACTTTTTTTTGAGTAGAGATTTTAATGAGAAAAGGATAGGTTGGATCACCAAAGTGATGGAGTATGATGTGGAGATCAAAACAACGAAGCTAGTGAAGGGAAAAGGACTGTGTGAGCATCTTGCTTTAGACTTAAAAGAGAAAATGGAGGTTTTTTTGAAAATATATGATGAACCTACAATATTTTTATCTTAAATCATGAGGATTTGGACACAAAACATGATTCAATTCCTTCAAACTGGTGCGTGTCCACAAGGGCTTGATAAAGCTAGAAGAAGATATTATAGGTTGCAATCTATTCCCTATGTACTTATTGATGGAGTGCTATTTAGAAAGGAATTTTTAGGTGAGATTTTGAGGTGTATTGATTTGGATCAAATTGATAAACTATTTCATGAGTTTCATGATGGACCAAATGGTGGTCACTTTACTCTAAGAATCACAACTACAAAGATTATAAGGGCTAGTTATTTTTGGCCTAGCTTGTTTAAAAACACTCACGCTTGGGTAAGGAAATTACAAAAGTTTAATATTTTTGATGGAAAAAAATATATCTACCTTACCTCTTCATCCAATCTAGGTTGAGTAACCCTTCATGCAATGGGGTTTGGATTTCATAGGTCTGATCAATCCTCCTTTTAATGTTGGTCACAAGTGGGTGTTGATAACCACTAATTATTTTACAATATGGGTGGAGGCTATAACTCTTAAGGATGAAAATTAAAAATTATTCCTATAATTTTATGAAGGTATAGTAACAAGGTTTGGATCTCCTTCAACAATCACTTTAGACAATGCATTAGCCTTCTTAAGAATAAGGACAAGTGAATGGGATTTGAAACATGGAATCTATCTTAGCACTTCCTCCAACTACTATCCCTAGGTGAATGGACTGGATGATTCCATAAAAAAGAACTTAATCGAGATCATAAAGAGGAAAATGGAGGATAATCAAAGGACTTTGAATACCAAGTTGAAGATAGCTCTTTGGGCTGATAGGATCACCCCAAAGAGAGCAATCAGGAATTCATCATATACACTTGTCTATGGAATGGAAGCCAAAATTCCTATCTCACTTGAGTTACCAACTTTATACCTCACATATCAGCTACAATTTATAGAGAATGAGAGCATCAAAGTCAGATTATGTGAGTTGATAGAGTTTGAGGAGACAAGAGATCAAGCTATGCACACTATGACTACTCACCAACAATAAACAAAGATGTATTTTGACAAGAAGTCCATGCCAAGGAGCTTCAGAGAAGGAGACATTATCTTAAAATGGGATTAAGATAGGGCCAAACCTGGAAGGCACATAAATTTTGATGTTTTTTGGAGTGGTCCATATGTGATCACATAGTGAAAACAACACAATGCTTTCCAAATCTCAAAGTTGATTGGAGAGGAGCTACATATCCTAGTCAATGGGATATATCTAAAGCATTATTACTAAGGTATTCTATAGATTCCTATTTTCCTTGTGTTCCTTAAGTTCTTATACACATGTGTGAGTTTTTCCTTATCGTGTTTTGTGTTGTCTTTTCTTGGTCTTGTTGTTGTTGTGTGGTGTGTTTCCTTATGTTTTGTTTTGTCATAATCCTTGTTAGTCATCTTTAAAAATCCATTGACTCCATTAGCCCCGATTTGGATAAGGTTATTGGTCTAGTTACTATAGTAGGCATACTACCCCTAAGAGTCACCAATTTGTTGACCACATTTTAGCCCTTTAAGCCAAAATTGGGCACCCCTATTAACAAAAAATTGTCTAAGTCTATATCTTTGGCTAGGTCTAATACTTAGATTTTCTTTGGAAGAAGTGTTCTTTAACAAATCCCACAACAAATGTACAAGTTTATTCCTTTTAGAAAGTTCATTTTTGTCTTTGCTAAGTGTTTACCAAATTCTTTTGGGTTTTTGTTCTAAGCCTTTGCTGAATTCTTTTGGACTTTTTGTCCAAAGATTTTTCCTTAAGTGTATTTCTTTTGGACTTTTCATTCAGCCAAGTAACAAATTCTTTTAGAGAATTTATCCAAGTTAAATATCCCAAAGACAAAGTGCCAAATTCTTTCAAACAAATTGTCCACACAATTTTTTTAAAGTTACTTTGCAAATTTTCTAATAGATATCTTTCAAAGCCGAAAAGGACACTTTCATCTTTTTTTAAGGGTATATTTCAACTTTTCCAAAGGGTATGTTTATTTTTTCTAAAGGGTATCTTTTGTTGGGAAAATTTTCCATACAACTTTTTCTAAGGACACTTTTGACTTTTTTGAAGGGTATGTTTCATTTTTCTGAAGGGTATGTTTCATTTTCTTGAAGGGTATCTTTTGTTGAGAAAATTATCCATGCAACTTTTCTAAAGGACACTTGAAACTTTTTTGAAGGACCTTTTCAAGGTAAAGGATCACTTGTAACTTTCCTAAAGGGACATTTTCAAAAAGTATAAAATATTGTTTCCATGGGAAGGTAGACCATTTCAAAAAATATAAAGGGTATTTTTCCTTTCAGAAGGTCATTTATAAAATATAAAGTTCCACTTCAATAAAACCAAAGGAACATTCTGAAGGGACAAATATAAAGTTTGAAGGAATGAATTCTTTTAGAAAATTTGTCTGATACAAAGGAAACAAAAGGGCTGAGGCAAAAAGTTTGAAAAAAATGCCTAAAGAAGTGAGGGCCTACAAAACATCACTTTTAGACTAAAAAAAACTAGCCATGGAATTTAAAATAAAAGGTTTAGTGGGAACCTAAAGGCAAAGATAAGAGATAACAAATGACAAAATGTAACTAAGGCTTTGGTTTAGTTGTAACAAATTTAACTAATGCTTTTAGTTCAGTTGTAATTCATTGTAACTGATCCATTTGGTGATATAGCATAGATTTCTCACTTTTCTCCCATGAAATTTAACTGAATCTTTAAAGATGACACATGTCCAAGTGACCCTTGGACTTCCTTTTATTTCTCTACCTCTCAAGTATATATATATATGTGTGTGTGTGTGTGTGTGTGTGTGTGTGTGTGTGTGTGTGTGCGCGCGCGCTTTCTGTTGGCTAATTTTGTAACCTTTGCTAATTATTGGAAAAATCTATCTAGATTTATACTAAAAGAACTCTTGAATAAATATACAAGCATTTTTTTCACTTATATGTTGTACCATTGAGAAATGACTTGAATCTTGTTGGTCTAATATAGTGAAATATTACCCTTTTTTGGCTTGTACCCTTGATGGTATACCAAATTATAGAAAGGAGATTGTTGTAGGTATTTACTAGTATTCTTTCTTAAGTGTTGAGATATCATAGAAGTGGT
Organism: Torreya grandis; assembly: GCA_037957365.1. NCBI lineage: Eukaryota > Viridiplantae > Streptophyta > Pinopsida > Cupressales > Taxaceae > Torreya > Torreya grandis. Next base: position 1,107,055 of record JARHVA010002756.1, on the reverse strand, counting down.
TTATGATTTTATCTCTCTTTGGAATCATTCACACCCTTTCTAAGAATCATATACCTTATTTAATCTAGAATATGAAGCATTGATGCAATAATAAATCCTGAGTTGTGAGTCTTGTGTGAGAAATACATTGTTTGTCTTTAAGTAGTGGTTGAAGTCAATTGGGAGGACATTATTCATTGGTGCATCACCATTTTATTTTCTTAGTTATTTTCCTTAACTCTTTTTATACACACTTGATAGATTAGAGAGAGATTTAAAGTTGCATAAAGGGGAGCTAGCCCCTAATCTAGAGATTCATCTCAATGAAATTGTCACCCAAAACAAGAGAGATGATTCCATTTTGCCTCTTGAATGAGGATAACTGAGCATCTCCTCAAGTGTGCAAATTCAAGCGTCAATGAAAACAATCCTCTTGGATGGACTTGGGGTTAAGCCAAGCTTATGGTAACTGGAGGTTAGCATCATAGTGGCTAAATCTATGGAATCCACCAAAGAGTTGTGTATATTTTTTTCAAATGCCATGATGGTTAGAAAGAAAGGGGGAACCTCAAGATTAATTTTATATATTACATTTATGTTGGCCATTTTTGCATTTTCTATAATAGACTTCCATGTGATAAACTTTCATAATAAATATTTTTGTTCAGTGATTTGTGCCAATTCATAGAGATTCATATTATCCTTGATCTTTCTCATATCCTTAACATTATTATATCTTCCCTTAATATATTCTTGTTTATGATGAGATTGATCATTCCCTTTCGAGGGGGAGGATTATTATCAACATTAGGATTCAGGGGAATAATTATATTATTAAGAGTAGAAGTGGTGAGAGGGTGTCCATTCTTTATATTTTAATTACTCCCATTGAACTATTAAAATGCTTGTACTTCATTAGAATTATCCTCTAGAATGTTGTCACCTTCATTGAGGAAGGGAAACTTGTAAGTTTCAAAGACCATATATGTAATTGAGGAGATAGATTCATGAGGGAAATCTTGGGGACTCATCATTAAAACTTATTTGACCATTTCCATTTGGAAATTTATAAATGAAATAGATAACTTCACATAGTCCAGTTCTCCATGCTGTGAGGTGTTATGAACTATACACCAAGTAGGAAAATTTGTCCCCATGATATTGATTTTTGGTAGCTTAATGGATTATTATTGCTCTAAATTATTAGTAGATCTATTAAAGGGACTAATATATCTTTAAAAACTAAAATTATGATTATTTTTCTAATTAGTGGTATTTCCCATACTTCTTTACATACTCAAGAAGTCGTTATTCAAATTTTGGACCATTCTTTGTATAGAATCCAATTCAACCTTTGTGTAGTCTACACCTTGAGTTACTACTATGTTGGAATGATTTAGATGTTGAATTGGTTGGTTTTACTAATGGTGAATCATTTTTTCTTAACTATTCAAGAAAAAATAATTTTTATTTTTCACTTGCTATGCCATGGGAGGTAAAGTGTACAAATGAGTTTGATTAAATGCAAGGACATTCTAATTAGCATGCAAAATTGGATTCAAATATGAAAAAACATTATTGAACATTGCCCCCCCCTAACATTTAAGGATTGAAATGAGGATTAATCTACTTATCAATTTTGATAGATTCTTCATATTCCAAGGCTAAAGTATTGATCATGGTAGATCTCCATAAAAACACTACATTGATTTGATCCAAATCACTGCTATACATCTCAAGTGTGAGAGCCACTTCTAGTTTATATGTAGTGTTCAAACAAGTGTACATTTTCTACAATTTTGTATTAAAATCCTATATTGAATCATTGGGATCCTTTTTCATGCTGGTGAAATGCTGATAGACTAAAATTAGATTATTAACTTGCCCAAATTATTCAAGGAAATTATTTTGACATGCATTCTATGAGGTGTTGGAGTTTTATTGCATGTTAAGATAAAAATAATAATCAAAATCCTATAGAGTGAATGGGAAAAGTCTATTTTTAACATATTAATTTGTGACATTCATTAATCCCAGAGTAGCCTTGAAAGATTTAATATGTACCTCTATCATCCTTCCACTTAAGGGGGAAAATGTAGGCAAGTATTTATTTATATTCCTTGGTAAATCATGTTGGTCTCTAGTAATGGTAATAATAGATCTAAATAACCAATGTTGATATATAGGATGTTTGATAAGAGGGATGTTTCTCACTGGAGAAGGTGTCTTAGCTTGGTGAATCTCAGGGATGATCGGTATCATTATAGGCCTCCTATGATATTACAAAGGTGAAACCAAAAGGATAACTTACACCATAAACCTTGTTACTCTTCTAGGCATCTCTAGTGTAGCTCTACATAATGACTAACCTATAATATTTAAAAAACACACAAATTTTCCCACCTCCTAGTGCTAATTTTATTTTTGTTGATGTGGATTTTATGCACACCAAAAAATTAAATGAGGTATCCTCTAACATTTTATGATCTCTATGGAAGTAAAGTTCTATTCCAGGGCATGAGTTGTATGTATGTGATTAAAACAACTAGTTGGTAGAATAATGGGTTAAGCATGTAGGTTGTTTAACTAGGTACATGGATGGATGTATGAAATTGAAAATAAGAATACACTAGGTGAGTTGGCTGGGTAGAAAATTACTCTACAATGGGTGGATCTCAAAAGAACCTCAAAATAAGGGAAAGGTAACGCAAAAAAGGTCATATGTTATCAAAGGGTCACTTCCAAGGATGTTTCTTCAGTGGAAGAGTATTTCCAAAACCAATTATTACTAGTTTTAGCTGCTACACACTCATGAACAAACATAATTAAACAGTCTAAGGAAATTAGGTATAGGAAACTTAGTGGTCTCAATTTAAGGTTATTATATTTAGATTTTATATTGCACACCCTTATTTGAGAGATTAAAACTCAGACTAGTAAGGTATCTAGAGTAGTCACAACATACACCTAGAAGACTATACTAGAGAGAGACACTCTTGCACACCTTAGAATATCAACACAATCTAAATTGATTGCTTAAAATCAATGAATTTTACTAACTTTAAATAAATTTCACAATTATATGATTAGTATACATCAATGATAAGAATCGAGATTATCTATGTCTTCTATACACTTAGAAATTATTGAATTGACATAGATAAAGAAGCTAAAATCCTAACAACATAGAAAAGGGAAGAGAAAGAACCAACATAGTTGCATGGAAATCAATAATTTGATTTCTTCATATATTGATCAATAATCCAACACTTTGAAATAGGGTTTTAAATGTATTTAAATACACGAGGAAAGGGTTTACTCATCCTCCAAGTTTAGTAAAGATTCATATTACATATTAGAATAAATAGAACTTAAGTTCTAATTTAATGCAAAACTGCATGTTACAACTCATAAACTACAATAGCTCTACTTTTATATAGTCATGCAATGTGTGCATGTTTACAAAACACTTTAGTTAACTCTAACATGTATAAATGAATAATAAATAGATGTAGTTAGTTCAAATAAATATTACATGCAAAATTGCATACAAAATTGATATTAAAATAAATATGGTTTGCTCACATCGAGAGTTTGTGTAGCTAAAAGGGTAGATGGAGGCGGTGTTGAAACTAGCACATTAGCTAAACTAGAAATGGAGTAGATCTATAATTCCTCTTAGCTTTCAACTCTTGTAGTTTTTATATCCAAAAGAGATGGTTTATTCACCCTGTTGACTTATGTTATGAATCTTGCATGTTTAATTTTTGTGGCTATGAAGCTTATCTAAAAGATCTCCACTTTTGTGACTTTATTCCTCAAAAAACTCAACTTAACCTTAATGTAATCAAAATTTAACCCCTATAGACTCTGCTTGAAGTTGACTAAGGCTTGCTGAAGTAGTTGATAAAAAGTGGACATCACCACCAACTTTATAGTACCATCCTATGCCTTCTCCAACTCTAATTCAATCAAAATCTGTCTTGCTTACCTCTCATGTTAATTTATGCTTAAGAATAAGGCCTTCAAAATGTCATCCACTCCATTGATTGCTAGGTTTAGATGACCACTAAATTTAATGTATTTAACACTTACAAGGGTGAGATTAAGTCAAGATGGCTAAAATCCTTATTTGGGGTGTACAAAATTGAAAAATTCAATTTGTTCTCATCTTCTTTCAAAGTTTTGAATAATTTGGCCATTTTAGTGAAATGAGGGGCCAATTGTGTCCTCAAGGAGCCAATAGTGGCTATAGCCTTAAGGATATATTTTGAACATCTTATTCAATCTCAGAGGGAACATGGATGACCTATTGCTATTCTCTGATATTTTCCAATTCTTTCTCTCTCGTCTTTATCACCTACTTAGTACCCTCATGGAGCTATAACAGAGCTCTAGTATGGGTCTCTAGATATGAATTAAAGTCATTAATGTAAGGGGAATGACCCATTATTCTATTTTGTCTCTTATAAATAGAAAATACTTATTCTCTTTCCTCTAGAATCAAACTTTATGCAATGTTATCCTCTTTTTCTTTTTTTTACCCTTTGCAAAGAGCTAGTAGACTTATCAAAAAATGAGCTCATAGTGGGTAGATTAATAATATTTAAGTCTATAATATTAAAATTTGAATATAATAGTTGCTTAGCCTAGTCTAGAAGTGCTAATTTTTTTGAGTTTACTAGTTTTTCCTCTATCTAGGTATCCTCTAAAGGCTAAGTCTTAAGATCTAGATTTGTCATGGAAGGCCATATTATCTTTGACTAGTATACATTCCTTAAATGTGGCATTAGGTGGATAGTGTAAACATGCCTCTTCCTTGCATTTTACATGGTGGATATCATTTCCATGGTCTAAGTTACTCCTAAGGAAGGCATGGGCTAATTCAACTAACTAGAAGATACTAACAATTGAGTGTTGGGTTTGCTGGTAATAATAGTAGTAAAGGCGACAACCAAAGGAATGGTTGAAATAATGGGTAGGAAGATAGGTCTAGATGAAGGTAGTGACACAATAGGGAAAGAAGTCATAAATACTAATGTGGTAATAGAAGGTTAGCCTAAGGTAGTAATAGGAATCAAACCCTTACCTAATTTATCACTTTTGAGGGGTGCCTTTCTTTTGAGTTCTTTCAAGCTCAAGACTTTGGACTACTATAATTATTCTTATTGTTCTTCATCCACTAGATCTCCTTCAATCAAGGGTTATGTCTACTCATTTTTTCCTTCCATAGACTGCACATAAGGCCTTCTTGCATTGGACTTCATATTGTACTATATAGTTATTTTTCTAGTCAGAGGATTAGACACTTATTGGGTGGAAATAGGAATTCCGCATTAGATGTTGTGATTGTTAAGGATATTACAATGTGTGTGAGGTATTCTGAGTTAGAGGAGTCTATATAGATAGTCTCCTCTTCCTTCTTAAGAGATCTCTCCTTACCTCGAACTATATCTGCCTAAGGTTCTTTTTTATTTCCATTAAGTAAACTATGGGTGCTTGAACTTGAGAAGTCTCCTCTTTTATTTGTTTTGTAGTAACTAAATTTTCTCCTTCACCTTGATCTTAATTTAAAACCATCATCATGGTGGGTGGATTATATGGGTCTTTAATTTAATCATTTAGATGCTAGAGAGATATGGTATTCTAAAATTCTAAAGAAGTCAATCTTCTTAGTGGTGGGATCTTATATTATGCTTGTTAAATTATGATAGAAGGATATGCTTGGATTACCTTGAGTAAATATTCATTTACTCTAGCTATCATAGCCCTTTCCAACACTTGGGCATCCTTATTTGCATTGAGAAATAGGAAATCATGATCATGGGGGTCATGCTTATATTGAATAACTAGATTATGAATATATTATTTTACCTTACCATTGGGGTCCCAATATTTATGGGGTAAGGTGGCCAAGGAATAGGATTTTATATCCTTTCTATCTTCCCTAAAATGTATGTGGAGGATTAAAACACCTTCTCAATTGTGAGATGAGAGCCATAAAATGTGATCTTGTTTTTACTTAGATCCTCATTGATCCCATTCCATAATTTATAAGCAATTTATTACTCATCCAACCTTTTAGGGATGTATTTTGAAAGGCAAAAAGGATCAACCTTGTGTCTAGTACATTATCATAGTATAATCTAGATATAACCAATAGTTTCCATTTAATAAGAGTAAATTAGAAATAACTTTAGATACTCTAGGCATGGGTTCCTTATGAATTTACCTCCAAACCTATGGATATAATTACTTTGCAATCCTCAATATATTTATGGTATATGAATAAATATGTACAAATAAATATAAATTAAAAATCTTATTTTTGATATAATTAGGATATGAGTCCGAGAGAGAGACCCATTATATATGTAAAAATAACCCATGATAACATTAATAAGGTATGACATAATTTATAAACCTTTCTCGAAATCCAAAACTTCAAACACTTTTCTTCAAGACTAAGATTATCTTTTGGGAAGATTTGTCAAAGAAAGTTGTTAAAGATGAAAGTTATAAACAAAAGATCCCAAAGACAAAAGTCAACGATGAATTCCTAAATAGTAAAAATTTTGAAGACCAAAATACCAAACAAAACTTCATAAATTAAAAAATCTGAAGAATAATTTACCAATGAAAATGTCCAAAATAGAAAATCCCAAATAAATAAAATTAGTAGGTAAATTTTTGAATGAAAATTCTAAGGAAAATATTTCAACTAAAGTTACTAACAATAAAAGTTACTAAAAACCCGCATGGGAGCCACACAGGGTCTCATGGAGGCCGCCGTGGGGAGAAGGTCTTCTGAATCCTGTGGGGGGCCAAAAAGTGTTTCATAATGGTCACCATGGGGTGAAGGGTCAGGATCTGGCCATTTTGTTACCTTTGTGGGCAGTGAGGCTTAGCTACAGCACTTAACGAACAAACCCTAGCCTTGCTACCACTGAAGCACAGAGTGAAGATTGGGGACTAAACGGTGGCACTGAAGGAGAAAATCATCTGCATGGCCGTGGAGGGATTTTGTTTATTTTTTGGATGGGAGGAGTGCTCACTAAAGAGGAGGCTCATTATTGCATAGCATTGTAATGGGATATCTATTATTAGCATGGATCTCTATTTTGACCTCATATTTTAATATTGTGGATGGAACTCGGGTTGGTTTTTCAGCCTGAGTTGGACTGCCATTTTGATCTGGCCTGCGATGGTAATAGTGAACGAATGGGGGAAAATATATTTCCTCTGTGTTGGTGCACATTGTGCAGAAGGTGGTTTGCTTCAGAACCATGTTTTATAAAGCCTACTTGGCCTTTAGAGACAAGATCTAGTTTTTAGCCATCACCTTCTGTCGACTGGGATTGTGGCTCATGTTGATGTGCTTTCTTTGATGATATTTTGATTACCATGGCAGCGTATCCTCTGAGCTTAGCAGAGGGGAAGAATGGGTAGATGATCGGGTGGATGGATAGGGCACTAGTGATACTGGTTCTGGGGTTTGAGGTTTTTGATCCATGTAAAACCTGGATTTTAGGTAGTAAACCTTGGTTTTGTTTAGGTTTTAGGTCTTGGTAAAACTTGGGTGATTTTATTGGTTATTTTGGTGGTTTCAAGTCCCTGTAAAACCTGGTTTAGATATTGTTCTTCAGTATGTTTTAGGAATGCCTTTCCTGGTGGATGTTAATGTTTTATCTTTCATGATTTTGTTAAAGGGTTTAGGGGCCCCTTCAAAACCTACTTTTACCTTAATCTAAAACAATAAAAGTTACTAAATGATTCTCTAGAAGTCCAAATTTTCAAGTCCCAAAATGTTAAGTTATGAAATGCTAATAATTCCAAATAAGTAAATCTAAATACTACTAATTTTGAAGACTTGTTATACATAATAAGCTTCCCAAGATTTTTATTAATAGATAAGTTTAAATAAGTCATTTCAATGAAATTGGGTTGCAAGAGGAATATAGATGCAATAAAGGTGATTTATTGGTATGACCCACAAAATAAATAGGATAAACATGCATGTACATAACTAAAATTAGCAAGATTTCTAATAATAATTGGGTCCCCACTTGTCCATAAATAAGGCAAGGTTGAGTGTGTTGAATACAACACAGTGGTATAATTATGGCAGGGAAATTAACTTAATTCTTAAAATATTAACACTTTGAATCCTAAAAACACTCTTTCCTACCCTAGATTACCCTCCTTTTGATTTTTATTTTAGAATCCAAACTTTCTCCCATGCTTTAAAAATCTATGAGGTGTGACTTAATAGTAAATGATGAATATATGTTGCCTAAATTGGTAACTAATCCAAAGTTGAATTACACATATCTTGAACCCCCAATGGTAATAGACATGACTCTTTGAGTATAAAATGCCAACATGTTTGGTCCTTGGAATGAACCAACATCAATCCTAAAATTAATGAGGGGATATTTTATCCCATGCATTATCTCCCATTTTCCTCTTCAGAACACTCAATTCTATGAGTTTAATTGGAGGTAAAAAGGACCTCAAGGTTGACAACAACACCTTCATGATTGAACTATAGGTTATCAAGATGATGACAAATAGATGAATCTTTCTACTTTGTTAAATCAAAGGATTTCATAATTTTCGTAATTACTAGAGATTTGTAGAAGAACATGATGGTAACACTTGTCAAAATTTTGGTAATTTGAATAAAATAAAAGATTAGTTAATTGTTGAGGGTTGCAGATGATTGGGATAATGCCATATGGTATTATTAGGTGAGTTTATAGATGCTCCAAATATGGAATGGACTAAAATAATAATTCAAAATCCTACTTAGGAGAAATATCAAGTGAAATAAACTATAACATAACACTATTAGTCTCATTAGTTGTCCAAATTAGAAGATTCCATTTCGAAAGTCAAATATTTTCATAAGGAATATATCAATGATTGAACATTGAGTTAAAATTAAATAATATAATAATCAAGATAACTTTATAACCTTATAATTTAAGATGTGCAATGCTTGGGCTCTAAGTTTCTTTCATTCATGGATCATGGTTTTTTAAGACTTTGACTTTTGAAGGAATCTTATAAGTGAAAAAAGGTGGGTCCCTATTTGAAAAATATTAAATGGGGCATGTTGGGGTACAACAAATGGTGACTTAGGGGGGAAATAATCTAGAGTATTTAAGAACCCAAAATTTTAGAAATGTATAATAACTGAACTTCAATTATAACAAGAACATAATATATAGACTAGTCAACTAGAAGATTATCTAACTTTCTCATGCAAAATACTAAAATGTTTCATTCTTTGGATTTGTGTGTGATTTTATGAGATTCATTTACCCCTTTTTATGATATTTTTGATATATATTTGGATAAAACTATAGGTTTCATTTTGATTTTTGATTTTATAAAACAATGATAAATGAATCCTGGGCATTACTCTAGTATCATCCAGGAATTCATAGGCCCAACATAAATACCTTTGATCTTACTCTAAGCCTTGATCTACTTCCATAAAAGTGTCCATAAACATAATAGAGATTAATTAAATCACTCTTCCTCCATAATTGTGTGTGTGTGTGTGTGTGCGCGCGCGCGCGCACACGTGCGCATATATTTTTATAACATAGATGTAATAAGGTTTAGGATTCACCATTGGATGGTTCTATGTATAATAAAACTTATTTTTATCAATACATAATTTCCAATATACATCCATTTAAATGTTTATTATCTCCCATCCAAGTTTTAGCATGTAATAGTGTAGTTTATCTTTGGAAATGAAAAGTATTTCAAAACATTTAATGATTATATCAGAGTAAATTCCAAAGGCACAATGAACTTATTTAATCTAATCAAAACTTAAGTTTAATCATGACACATATCTCAATTCTAGAACCTCAAGTAATATTATAACAAACCCTAGTAGATGCTAGTTGTTCTCTTATTGAGTCATTCCATTTATTTTGATAGGTCTTTCATAATTATATCATAATAAATTGATTGAACTATTATATATTTTTTAAGAAAAGTAATTTTAAAAGTAATAAAACTAAATATGAAATAAAATGTAGAAAAAATGAAATTAGTCTAAGAAAATAGGAAAGATTTAACTTAGGAAATAAATAAATCTTCTCTATAAATTAGGAGAATAATACAAGATGTCTAAACTCATCTCTCAATAAAAGTATAAAATTATATTATCTAATAATAGATCATGTCAAAAATCATGCATGATGTGCATGTATGTAATACAATCACAAACAACAATCTTCCATCCAAAGAAGTATTAGCTATAAAAATATCCCCTCTAAAAGTAAACTTAGGTTATATCTTATGCATGTAACTATACCCAAAACTACCCATAGTGTTGATGTGGCACCATTTTGAGATGGAGTTTACGTGCTCATTACAGTCACTTGAGATGTAGTTATAATTGGAGTTACAACTTGAGTGGTTATTATGGTGATAATTGAAACTATGAATAGAATTAAGAAAGATATTGGTGACACTATAAAATTAATTGGAAGTGTTTCATGCACTGAGGTGGCCAAATAACTGATTATTGTATTCCCTCCTATCACTACTATAAAACTGGGGAGTGGAACATAAGCAAGCCCAGTCTAAGTTTGTACTAATGTGTACCTTGGGGCATGAGGCTGATTGTCTTATGAAGGCACTGATGGTGTTTTTTTAGTATTAGTAAGTTGTTTTTATGCCTCCATTTTTCATTACAAGGGGTGACTATTCTAGAAATCAATATTGATGATATCAAAATCAAGAATAAGTCTCTTGAACAACAATGGGATCTTATGTATCCATTTTTTAATGTAGAACCATTACATCCTTGACCTTTATGTAGAAAGTGTTAGTTAATATGACCCTCCCCTTTGAAAAATATATTAGTTTCATGATCTGCTCATTGATATTATAGAATATCCCCTTAATTTTATCTTGAAAGTTGTTAGATACAATTTTGATCAAACCTTGAAAAATGATCCTGTTAACCAACGACCAGAGATGAGTATTTATACCTATAAATCTCATGTATTTCAAAATAGAGATGTAATTTCCTTCTTGATTGATAAATTAATACACCAAAGTCTACATCTCTTAATTCTAGTCATGCAAGTTATCTCTCTTGATGGCCATGTGACTTTGTTTTTATGCAACTTTTGGCATAATTCTTAAATTCAAATGGGCATAAGCTCTATTATTTTTAAATTTCCCCCAAAAAGTAAGCCTACCTTCCATATATTTCTTTTTATTATATAAATAGGACACACATCTCCATTTAGGCTAAGATTTAGCATTTGTAGATCTTATTTCATTAAGAATGTCATAAACTTATTAGTTGTACTGATCATTATCTACAATTTACCTAAGATATTGAATGATATTTGCTTATTGTAATTTTTTCCTAGATTGGTAATGACTCCTAAAAATTTGATTTATTACCATTTTAGTGGCATATAAAAAACTATAAGGATCTTCCTTATATTTATCTGGATCTATGGGGTTGAGCTTTCTCTTCTTTGTAGAGAGAAAATATCCTTTCTCTATTCTAGTTCAACATTACCACTTTGTGATATCTTAGTTTTTATTTTAACCTTTCCTAATGTATTTGTTTGTCTATGAAAATGGAATCCTAATATTGGCTACTAAATGATTATTAAATCCTATCTACTTGCCTCCTCTTCTTACAAATTTTGAATCCATGAGGGAATTTACACCATAGCTTATGGTTCTGTGAATGTAGGGGTGGAAGAAGAAGATTGCCTTAGAGGATGTAGTAAAACTATAATAAGCTAGGTGATAGGAGGTGATGTAGGAAATTATATAAAGGAAGTAATTGATTTTATCTAGTGAGTGACCTTATTTTGGGCTTGTGTATCTATAATATATTTAGTCTTGCCTGGTGCCCTGTGCATTATAATTATGAATGAGACTATTAGGGTAGCTTAGTTAACTAGCACACCTAATTGAGTGGATATCCTAATAGGCATAACCTATTTATCAAAAAATATAATAAGCCACCAAATTTAAAAATACACCAATTTATTTAGCTTAGTGGGCTGAGGGTCAATCTGACTAAAAAATGAATAAGTTATATGTATTTTAAGCAAATTTTGTATGTAATTTGTGACTGATGTATGATCAACCCAAGTAGTAATAAAAATGGTAAGAGGAACCTTAGTAGGATAATTATGAGGAAAAACCTAAATAATAGGAACTTAGCCTATGGTAGTAAAAATTGGCATTATGGTTGCCTGGGACTTTTTTAGTGGGCTTAAAGAATGTAAGTTTCACTGAAAAATGAATAAATTATAGGGGTATTAAACAAAAATATCATGTAATTTGTGACTGATGTATGAGAAACTCCAATAAGAATAGTAATGTTAGGAGGATCCTTAGTAGGCTGACAAGTAGAGGAAAAACCCAAATCATATGATCTTGGGCTATGGTAGGAAAAATTAGCATTGTGGTTGCCTAAGACTTATTTAGTGGGCTTAAATAATGTAAAGAATGGGTGGTCCTTATTGTGTCCAATGTAGTAGTGTAAATTGAATAAGTTATCAAATAATCATGGAATTGGGTACTAAAATTTTAGGGAAGCATATCAGGAACATCTACTATAGTTTTTGTCTTTTTATCCTAAGATGGAGAGCTAGGAGGCATAGTTGATAATGATTGTCGAATTGGGACTTCTTACTTAGACACTACCTCATCTTTCAAATCTCATTCATTGTTTAATAATAAATAATTTTCAATTGAATCATCCTTTCTTTACTCAACCTCCTTAGTATCTCCACATATATTTTTTTCCCCAGATTCAGTCTCTTCCTCTTTATCTTTATCTATTTCCTCAAAAAGTTTAGTTCCCTAAAATTTTGTGTCTTCATCAGATAACCATTCATGTTATTCATTTTCATCATAGATTTAAATAGGTTCTACTCCTCCTTGAACCTTATATTATTCTTCTTATTTAATTTCCTTCTACTCTTTATTGGGATTCCCCTTAGAATCCTCATAAAAAAGGGCTCTAAAAAATAAGCCTTCATAAGGGTTTTTTTATTCTTATATAACCTTAAGGGACATAGGATGAGTCTTAATATTCCTTGTTTAGGTATTTATAGGTTTCATATCAGGAGTAAGGGATGGTATTGAAGTGGGTGGAATGGAAGATGAAGGGCCATAAGAGTGTAAGGTGGAAGTGAAGTGGGAATGGATCTAGTCATTGGTGAACCCATGACATGGACTAGTGATGGAGAGGAAACATTGATAGGATATTGAGATAAAAATTAAGGGAGTCTCACCTATTTAACTATGGATAATTTAGGTATGGGTATAAAAAATAATGGACCTATAGCTATGTTGGGACCTACTGATCTCTCTATGTTAGCTCTAGGTAGAGATGGAGTAGCAATAGTTAAAGGTATGGGGAAATCTTGGGCAAAACTAGATCTATCTTAAGAATCTGACCCCCAAATGGACCTATTTCTTCATCTTCACCAATTTAATTTTATAATTTGGTCTAAGAAGGAGACCCATGAATTAGTGTAGAGGTCCTTTTATATCCTCTTGGCATCCTCCTATGTAATTTTAGGATCATATTGGATCTTTTGAGCTACTATCATAGACATGGCATCAATATAAATATTAATAACCACATCACTATCATCTTGAACATTCATTAATATAAAATCATGGTTGTATGATTCATGTCCATAAGTAATTTTAACCTTTTTATCATATTTATTCAAATGTTACTTTACATTATTCCTAGGATCCTAATATCTGAATGGTGCCATCTTCAGACCATAGTACATTCTAATTTTGTCCATAGAGATGAGGTGTTCCCATCTTGTACATTGTATACTAAAAATAATTGGGGGTTAGATGAAGATATCCTTGAACAATACCCCTCAATTGAACATCCACACTATTATCCTTAAGAATAGAGGTGGATATATAGAGTTTATACTATGGTACCCTCTATCCAGATTACAATGCACTCTACATAGTGCTTATTTTATTGATAGTTATCTTGATTTGGCCTAAAAACATGGGGATGTTCTATCAATATATGTCATAATATACCATGGGGTAGAATGCTTATGCTATCCTCTCAATTGATTTTATAAACTTATGCATGTGATGAATGTTGAATTCATCACAAATCCTATTTTTGGAATTTTTTTGGAGGGTTCCCAAGGATTTTTAAAGGATGAATGCAATATGATAATTATGGCACATACAAAATCATTTATAAATTACCATTAGGTATATTTCTTAGATTATTAATGTGATACATTAAATTAAAACTAATAATTTCATCTAGGGTAACGACTTTGTTTGAAGTCAAAATGATGTCTAACAATGAGGTCCATATCTTATGGATGTAAGATATGATATGGAAACCATATAGCTGGTTCAATACATCCATGGATATTATTATACTTGATTTTAAAGATGCTTTATGGAAAAAATAAACTTGGCCTCTAATTATGAAGTTGTTTGGGTTCTTAGCCCACTATTGTAATTTTCTAGGGATTAAATTCATAAGTAGCCATGAATTAACCATAGCTTGGCCATAGTTGATTTTAGTGATAAGAAGTATATGATACCTATCAAAGGATTTGATAAAAATGTAAGCCATAGGGGTGGTATTGAAGCTATAGTGAAAGACTTTTGAAGTAATTTTCCCATTTGTGAATAAATCAAAGAGCAAGTAAATACATGGCATAACCTATGATTGCACCACAACATTATGTAGGAATACTACCTTAATAGAAAAAATGTCATATTTTTATCTCTGTGTGAAGAGAGATAATCTATCCTCTACCCTATATGGTTCTACAAATTACACTTCATCCTAGATGGATGAATAGTGTTTGAACTTGTGATGAAGTGATTCTAAATCAATCACTATGTTTTTATATTCATTAATTCTATTGATTGTATGTTTATAGGTATGAGGAGAGATATATGTGGAAGCCATTTAAATTATCATATAATTATGTATTTTTTGAAATCTTAAAGTCTCTTAGTCACTATGAAACTTGAATTCATAATGTGCATAATGTAACTAGAAGTCAATGTGACTAAATCTCACTTTACAACTGAGTATATTGTTTTAAATTCATTAAATCTATGAATTTAATGATTTGAGTTGTCAGTTCATGCAAATTAATGGTAAAAAAACTTTTTATCCATTTCATGTCTACTTTTTCTTATTTGAATTTTAATTTTATACTACCCAGTTTAATGTGTTTTATCACCATGTGTCTTTCTTTCACTACTCATGGGTGCCTTACAATATTAGTATGATATATGTCCCTTTTTCATGATCTTAGAATTGGATTTCATGTATTTATATATTTTTTTAAATTAGTGACCCATGGTTATGTATCACTCATCCATCGATGGATGACTTCTAGCTCTTTGTACTTTTTTATTTTGGAAATGGGTTTCCAAAATGATGACACTTGGTAAGATATCTAGGATTTGATTATCTAGAGTATGAATACATTTATTGTACATTTTATAAGCTATGATTTGGTGATATTGTGACATATGGATCAATATAACTACTCTATATAAATCCTTTAGACTTTACAATTGTACCTTTTGTATGTCAAACTATAGGTACCCAGGATGATGGCATGTGGACAACTCTCACTGCTTCAATTAGTCAGATGATATTATTATATAATTTTGTTGACATAGTATGTGGGTTAGTAGGATAATGACATGTGGATCAATCTCAATAATCTGATTACTTGGATGATTTCATGACTTGTACCTTTTTGCTTAAACTTTGGATTAGTAAGATGATGACGTGTGGAGTAATATCACAGCTCTGCCTACTTAGATGACTTAATGAATTTTAAATTTCATTTAAAATATATGTTAGTGGGATGATGACACATGGAAAAAAATTATTGTTTTACTTACGTAGATTATTTCATGACTTGTACCTTTCTACTTGAACTGTAGGTTAGTATGATGAAAATAAGTGGGGCAATATCATTTCTTCACTTACCTGGATGACTTCATGTCTTGTACCTTTCTGATTGAACTCAAAGTTAGTGAGATGATGACATGTGTATGAATCTTTCTACTCTGTTGAACTAAAATATTTTAGAATTTTCTTAATTACTAAAAAACTATGAAAGGGTGAGATGGTGACACTTGTCAAAATCTTTGTGATCTAGATAAAATAAAGGATTCATTGATTATCGAGGGCTATGATGAGAGGGATGATTCCATGTGTCATGATCATATGAGATTGGAGATTATCCATATATTAAATAGAATAAACTAAGTGTGGAATAGCCTACATAGGATAAATACTAAGTGAAAATAAACTAGAACATAACACTGTTAATCTTGTTAGTTGTCCAAATCAGAAGGGTTCATTTTGAAATTCAAATATTTTCATAAGGAATATATTAATGCTTGAACCTAAAATTTTAATGAAATAATATAATAGTCAAGATAACCTTCTAACTTAGAATTAAATATGTGCAATGTTTGGGCTCTAAGGCTCTTTCATTCATGGATCATGTTTTTTTAGACTTTGTCTTTTAAAGAAATATTAAAATTAAAAAGGTGGGTTCTTATTTGAAAAATCCCAAATGGGGTGTGTTGGGACACAACAATTTTTTTATGATAAATTCATAGTTGTAAAAATGTTTGGGGATAAACTCAACAATAAAAATGTTTGGAAAAAAATCATTTTTCAATAGTACCTATTTATAAAAAAAATTGCGATTAATAAAAAAATTAAAACCTTATAAAAAAATGTTGGAAAGGTAAAAATAACATTATTTAAATTTAAACCATATTTAGTTATCCTATTTAAGAACTAAACCAAACATGCATGAAAACCTATAACTATTAATATTAACATGAGATAGTAATGTAATTTGAAAATAGTTTCAAAATTGAGTTTATTTAAGTAGTGTAAACTCAATTTAATTTAATTCTTGGCTCAACACTTGTAATATATAAAATTAAAGATTATTTAAAAAAAATCTTACATCATATGCATCTCCAATCAAGGCTAATTGTGTAAACAATGTCAGCATAAGCCATTTTCCATTTCTAAAATATTTTTTAGAAGAAACCTTCATTAAAATGATGAAATTTTATTGAGGTACACCTTTGTTTAGTTGTTTGGATACAATAGTACTTGTAAAATAAAATTGAATTTGAATTTCCTTCTAAATCATGTTCGAGTTCTTAATAAATATTTTTGCATTTTATGTAATACTCAAAACCCCAACAAAATAAAGAACATGCATCCACTTTGGCCTTTATTAGTAGTTTCATTGCAATTTTTTTCTACATTGACATTTATATCAAATGTAAAAAAAATGATATTTTAAATTGTGAGGATGCAACCATTAAAAAATGATTCAAAATTCCTGATGGTTGTAAGTGTTAATTTTTTACTTGGAATGTGTCTTTTTTGGATAATGTTTTTTAATTAAAAATCATTCTAAGTTGAGAACAAGAAAATGTTTTCTTAGAGACACTGTAAAAAATAATAATATTGAGATTAAATTTTAAATTTAAATTATTTTTTAATATAATTATAGTGATATGCAAGTTAAAGTTTTATATGAAATCCTATGAATTTGCATAGATTGTACATCATCCCTAGTTAAATCTATGTAAGAATTTAAAATTATGATTATTTAAAGTAAAAGACACTATAAAATCAAAGGTAAACAAATTAATAATTGAGGAATAAGATTGCAATAAGACTTTAAAATAATCCCAAAAAGATGTAAAGGTGAAGACTAAGAAGATTATAGAAGATGAGAAGGATGAGAAGAAAGAGCATGACTATGAGGATTTTCCCATGGTTTGTTTATCAAATTTCTTGAACTAAAATATAAAAAAATGGATAACTTGGGATTCAAAATTGCCTCACAATGAGAAGCTTGGAATGAAATTAAAGATGAAACTAGAGTTTAGGAAAAGGCTTTGGTTATTTTAAAGAATGAAAGTACTAAAAAACAAGGTGGTGGGGTAAAACCAAAAATCATCCTTTTCAATCCAAACCTTGATAAAGACCTAAAAATTTAAAATATTATATTCATGGGAAAGAATAAAAAGAAGGAGATCATCAAAGTAAACAAGAAGAAATACAATGAAGTTGAGACTCCCACCAAGAGTACACTGGTCAATATGAAGGAAATGGAAGATTCTATAGAAGGGTAAAGTAAGAAAACTAGGGACTACCTGACAAAATAATAAACCAAGAATCCCAAAGAATGTACCAAGGTTGTTGAAATTGTGGAGTACTTTGACTTTGAGGAGCCGCATGCTTAATACTTGGTTTTCTTCTTTCTATTAGGTTACTTTCCTATATTTTTTAGGTAAATTTTGTCATAGTTCTAGTGGATTAGTCATGGAAGTATATATTTTTTATTATATTTTTATCCTTGGTGGATTTTGTCTCACATTTTGAACTCTTTTGGTTTGTAATGCTTATCTCTTGAACTAGTCTCAGTTATAAGATCCTTTAAAAACTATTTTTTTACCCAATCAAATAAATTTTTCATTTAATAATTTAAAAACATAACCAAACCAATGTATTTGGAATTAATCATGAAATTTTCAATAATTTATTATTAACAATTAATACCTATTTGTGATCCAGGTGTGACAGTTGACAGGTGTAGACACTAGAAAACTACATGCATGCAGTTATAGATGTATGAATACCTCAAGACCTCCCCAAAGACCCCATAAAGCCTTATTAAGCTTTAAAAACCCCATAAAAACCTAAAAAAATCACTAATACCCTATTCATATAGTGCTATTTAAAATTACTATTTAAAAGTATTATTCACTTTCACTATTCACTATGGGACCCACTATCACTATTCATGATGACATGACAAGTGATATGGCATATGAAATGGAAAGTGACATGGAATGTGACATGGAAAGTGATATGTAAGGTCATTAAACAAGTGTAATGGCTTAAAAATGAGGTGGCTTGAAGTGGGACATCATACCCCACTTGGGACCCTCATCCAAGGTACCTAATGACATCATTAAGTACCATAAGGGTACCCCTTGGAATTATTTAGAATTTACCCTCATCCCACTTGGAAAATGGTGAAAAAATTCATGGGAAATATTTTTAAGTACTTAGGAAAATATGAGAGAAGGTGGTGAAAAGTCCTTTGGCCTCATATGAGCCCATGTGCATGATTACCTTTCCATTTTGGACTCTTTAGCAAGTTGGGAGAAAAACCAACCAATTGGAAGACCTGTGATATAAGTGGTAATATAACCCCTTTGTATTTCATTACCACTCATGCACCCACATGGATAATAGTGCAAAAATTCATGGGGCACTTAGCCAAAAGACAAATTAGCACGGTGAAAAGTCATTTGGCATTATTTAAGCCCATGTGTATGATTCCCACTCCAAATTGACTCATGTGCAAGGTGAAATAAAAAATAATAAGGTGGGAATCCCACCACCCTTACCTATTTTGTAATTTATGATCCCACTTAAAAAATGGTGCCATAATTTTACTATTCCCTCTTTTGGCATGGTTCTTGACAATAAATGCTATAAATACCCCCTGTCCTTCACCCAAAGGGGTGGTAAGTGAGTCTTTGGTTGTATAATCTTATATTGTAAGTTTGGAGGAATAAATTAGGTCATCATATTGAAGAGAAGTATCTGAATCAATATAACTCTACTAAAATTGCTTCAAGTCTTCATCAACTATTAACAACCATTATTCTTCAAGCTTGGAAGGTAACCTTATTATTTTGCAATTTTAATTTATCTCCTCCCTTCCCTTTGACCTCTTCTCTCTTGAATTATAAACCCCATAATTTATCCCCTTATTTATTGACATATAAACCATAAACCCTTTACCTCTTCTTTTCCATTTCCACTTTTGCTCATTTTCCATCCTTATCCATTTATCCATTTACCCCTTGCCCATTTGTCATCTTTAACACTTTGCCCATTTACCCATTTTTCCATCTTGACTACTTATCTTTTAAAAAATTTAAACTTTAATTTTTTAATCTCTCAATCACTTACCAAACCCAACCCAACTATAATTTTTAACCTTGTCAAATTACCAAACCAAAACCACAACTTGCTTTAGCTAATTTTCAGCACTAGTATTAATCAAACTATTGCTTTATTTTAGTTATTTTTAGCAAAGAATTTAATTATCTTGTACTAAATTAAGTTGTTTGCTAGTTTTATTTTTTTTTGATGTAATTTAATTAAATAATAATTCTTTTACCAATCAAACTTAAGTGTTTTAAACTAGGTATATTGGCAGCCTCCTAGAAAGCTTTCGCTTCTAGGATATAGCTCACGCTAGGCAATCCACCCAACTACTTGTCTAAAAAAGAAGTTTTATGGTAGTGTTTCCTTATTTTAAGGTAATAATCCCAATACAAATAGTATATATACATAATCACTTATATTCAATGCATTCACATTCAATAGGTATTCTTCCACACCCTTCTTAACTAGTTTCTTCTTTTCACACTTAAGAAAAAGCAAAAATTAGATAGAAACATTTTGGCATGCGTAGTGGGACCGTTGAGTTTATTTTGGGTTCATAGATGTTTTAGGATATTTAGTTGAATTATTAAAATATAATTTAGCTTTGCATTTAATTTTTGAAATTTAAATGTACCTTTTTTCCTGCTAAAAATGTAAGTTTTAGTCTCTTTTTCTTTCTAAAAATCATAAAATTAAAAAAGGAAAATTATCATTTTTTGCTTTTCTTGAATTTATAAAATAAAAAAGAGAATTAATCCTAGGATTAGTATTGAATTTTCATGTTTCAATTAAGAAAATTTTAGTTATTTTTATTATCATTAAAAATAAATCAAATAATATCTTTTTGGTTAAAATTAAATGCATCTATTATTTGCTTATGTTGGTTAGCTCACATAGTTTAGTTAATAAAGCACATTAATCATATAATCAAAAATGATACACAAAATAAACCACTTACACAAATAAACATAAACCATGATTGAAACAAGGCCCGATTAAGATTTCACCACCTAGAAGATCACCTTACCTCCTCTCGGTTGTCATACTTAGATTTGATCACCAAGGGGATAGCCAACTTAGTTCTCTAGCTAAGTATAAGCATTAGAAATTATTATATATTGGATAAGCACCTAAAATAGCTATGGGATTGTGAATTGAGGGGAGAAATCCCCAAGTACCAAGACATGTACTGAGATCTTATATAAACTTCTTCTTGTGTGCCTAAACACAACCCAAACCCAAACATAGACTATTTTGTTTAGGACCTATTCTACAAACCAGATTTATTCTTCACACTTTCTAAGGCATGAACCAAAATAGAGATAATTAAAACTCTAATATTTAATGTATATTAGTGTATTATTTTATTTCCTTAAATATTTTCTTTTTCTTACTTCTTTTTTGAGGTGTGAGCTTTGTTTCTCTCTATTCTTCAAATAGTCTTTACCAGACTACAAATTGAAGAATCAAAGCAACCAATAACCTATTTTCCAATACCTCATCTCCACTACCTTGTTTAATAGATAAATTTCCTATTTTCACTCCTAGATATCCTAGCTTTTCTATGATCTTGGAGAACAATCCTTTCACCTTAAATCGGTACCTTGCATCGAAAGCCACTTATGATCCCTTCCTTACCAACAATCAACCCAACCTTGTCTAAAACCAACCCAATCCTATCTACAACCAACCAAACCTTGTCTATAACCAACACAACCCTATCTAAAATCAACCTAACATTACCTATAACTCATAAAACTCTATCTTCAACCAACCCACAAACTATCAACCTTCACCTGAACTACCACCTAAGTTTATTGCAGTGATAATAATCAGATAGATAAATTAGAGTAAAAACTCTAATATCCATGATCAATCAAACCTCACTTACAACCAACTAACATCCTATCATTAACAATTTAATTATTATCGTGACCAACCAATAACCTATCAACATCTATCATCTCAATCACCCCAACCTTGTCAAAGCTTAGGCCATTTCCCCAAACCATCATATTAACCTCAACCCACCTTGTTAACACAATAAATTTCATCACCCTTAATTGATAAACTAACCTATCAATCAACCTATCAACCCAAACAACTTGTTAACCTATCAAACCAACTATCCTCTTTAATCCAACCAAATAACTTATAAATAGTTTCACACCCTAATGTAACCACTGAGACATTGGTACACCCTCTTCTAGCCCTTAGTAAACCTACAATTGAATAAACTATAATGACACCAGCCTTAACCAATCCACTTGTTGACCAAGTATAACCTTTACAATTTCCTTACAAACCACAATTAAGGAAACCAAACAATCTTTTCTACTTCCCCTTTTAGTGAATCAAAGCCAATTTCGAATCATCTCACACTTATGAGGTACACACGATCAATGTTGTTATTGATAAACTTATTACTACTACTTCTTCCACCCCACTCATTGAAGTGGGGGAATCAATTCCCATTCCTTTGGATGACCAAACAAAGTAAGAAAACACTTCCCTTCACTTAAAACCATTACACCTTCTTCCCCCACCACATACTCACCTACTCTTCCTTTGGACACCATTCCTTTAGAAGAGGTCATCTTATCCACTCCATCCATGGAAGAAACATCTTCTCTAAATTTTAAACCTTCAACAAAAAAATAGATGGGGAAACCATTCCCTCTTCTCCACCCAAGGTTTTAAGATTTGAAATCGATGATCAAGGAACCAAACCTATCTATAAGCCCTTTTCTAGGCTAGTACAAAGCCTATAGTTCACTTCTCAACCTAATCTCGATAGAGCCACTTTCAGGCATCATCTTGGCCTCCCCTATAAAAATAAATAAGAACCATTTTCTTCAATCGAATCCACCCTCAAACCTATCACAACCTCAACCCCACCCTTAGATACTCCATCCTTCAAAACCATAAGGGAACCATCCAACCCACTTCTATCTAAAATTGTTAAATATCCTTACACCTCTTTGACCAAACCAATCAAGAATCTAGGAATATTTCCTATTCCTAGCATAGCTCATGAATCTTTGAAATTGGACCTAACTCCATCAAGTCCATCAAAGAAAACTTTGACTAAACCTATTAAAAGGGTGGAATATCTTAAACCATATCGAAATAGACCTATACTCCCCTTATCTTAAATATTCTAATTCCAAACCAACCAAACAACCCCAACCTAACCAATCTACTAAAACCATTCCAAAACCAACAACTTCTAGGGTGAAGCCTACTCTTAAGAAGGCTCCCACTCCAAAGCCCAAAAATCCATCACCCCTAACACCTTTACTTGAATCATATTCAACCATTTTACAAAGGTTTTTTCAAACCTCCTCCTTAACCTTACCACCTATCAAATGTTTCCAACCTATCAAAACATTTGTTCCTTCACGTCCTCAACAAAAATGGTTTAATGTTAGGTTAGTCTATGCATACCATAGGACACCTGGACATGACACAAAAAATTGTAAATATATCCAAGCACTCATCCACAACTTATACGAGGATAATCTATTATCAGATGAACCTCCCTTAACCAAGCCATCCCAACCTAACTAACAAACCAAAAATACACCACCACCCATAACTTTTGTATTAAAAACTAATTTTAGGAAGGCTCCCAAAAATAAAAACCTATCACCTCAAACACCTTTGCATGAATCCTATTCAACCATTTTACAAAGGTTATTGAAAACCTCTTCCTTAACCTTACCACTTACCAAACATTTTGACCCTATCAAAACTTTCAACCTTTCATTCCCAAAACCATCATGGTATAATGACCACCATGTGTGATCTTACCATAGGATAATTGGCCATGTGATATATTACTATAAGGATATTAAAACCATTATCCACTGGTTTTATGACAAGGTTAATATGTTATTGAATGGACCTCTTTTGAGTGTAATACTAACCTAACCATCAACAAAACCTACCCAACACTTGCCTATTCCCCCATTCTCACCTAAGAGTGAGGAGGAATTGAAGAATCAAAATAAACCAACACTTACTTTTATCCAAAACATATATAGGGTTACCCAATCTTGGGTCCAAAAAAAGGATAAGGGAAAGGCGAAAGTGTCCATTCCATGGACATACCCTTAAAACTCTCAACATTCTAATCGAACCCAACCACAAACACCTTCACTTTGGGATAATTTTCCCACCCATATAAAGAGTAAAATAGGATAGCTTTCCTTCCATAATGATTTACCATTTATTAACTTTAACCATACCTTAACCATTAACTAAACTAACCCTTGTATTTTTTTTCCTCGACCTCTCAACCAAACCTATCCATCAACCTAACAAGAACCAAGTGGTATATCAAATTGGGGAAACCCATTTAGACACTACCTAACCTATTTATAATTCAAATTCTCCCATCGAACCATTGGATATTTACCTTCTCCATCAAAACTAACCAACCTTACCTCAGATCTTAGGACTTCAATATTAGAGACCTCATCTGAAATGAAAATCGACATGTGACCAACATAAAGAAAAGTAAATGAGGCAAGTTTGCTTTCAATTGGATTGGTCCCCACATAATTACCCATAAGTATATATTAGGATATTATAATTTGTCCTCTCTCAAAGGTAACACAAAAATTGAACCTCTCAATGCTTTGCAACATCTGCATCTATTCTTCTATCAAAGAAGGATCAAGCTCACCTATTTGTCTAAGTTAAGCTCATCCCTTGATTATGAGATTTTCACCTTCACCCATCTTCCTCATTTCATTTTGAGGAAAATTGATTAAAATATAGAACCATGTGAATAAACATCATATTCATATACTAATCCTAAATATTGGTACCATAGCTCTACCCATGGCATGGTTCTCATGGATAGTTTTTGACTCTAACAAGATGAAATCCCATGGTCATTATCTCTCAAACCACCTCATTTCACTTATCATTTAACCTTATTGTGTTATATTTCACCCTCATAAAGGTAAACCTCTAAACCTAATTAGACTTGTCCATGTCTAAAAACATTACCTCCAAAAAACAATTTGGATATCACAATATTACTTGGGTCAATATCTCTAGTATTGTAGACTTCTCCCTTGAAGGATAACTACCTAAAAACATAATAAAAATAAAAATTTCTTGAACTAAAGGTAGGATTCTCCCTTGAAGGACAACTATCAAGAACACTAAACAAAGATAATAATGTATACCACTCCCTTGAAAGATGGCTATGTCAACTTTGTCAAAAATTAGGGAAATAAATTGGAAGCTTACCACATCGATCAACCTCCCATATATAAAGAAAAAGACCCACTATTAAAATCAAAGAAAATTCTAAATAATTTTGAAAGCCACAATTTGCTCTCAAACAACATAATAAGATGGAAGCCACAATTGGCTTTTACATGTAGACCTCCCACATTGATCAGTATACATATAACATATGAAATGGACTTGGCTATTATCATTCTTAGGTCACCTATAGAAGGGGTAAAATTACCCACATAAAGTTACCATACATATTACCCTTTATCCTTCAAACCACCTATCACCCATATTCCCTTTGTACTATCTATAAATTAAGGGATTGAGCTTACTTGGCACACTATGATCAAGAAACTTGTTTTACCAACCAATGCATGCTAACATGAAGCATTCAAAAGGCTTATGTTCCTTAAGTCAATCCAGCTTTGGGTTTTTTTTTACTTTGTCTTTGTCAAACAAATAGGTATTTCACCTCATTTATTATTCTCTCCTCATTGAGTCATGTATTCTATTTGACCTATGTCTCATAATTTTTCATGTCTTGTTCCAAATATAGTATGGATATATAATCTAATTATGTGCCACTACTATCATCCATATAAACCATAAATAAAATAAAAGTAACATTAGCATCAATCAACCCACCTTATGGGGATATCTTTCTCTATAACCCCAAATTTCCTTCAATTCACACACTTTATTTGCAAACCTTCAAAAAAACTAGACCACGTGGTCCATCAAATTGGGATAACCCATTTGAGCACCAATCTCCAACCCTAGGAGAATTACATTAGCTTGAGGTCTTTTGGACTATGTAGGCAACGCTCAGTTACTAAGGTTAGCTTAGTTGCATCCTTTATTTTGTTTTCCCTTCTCACCTAAAATCTCTTCCTCCACTTCTCTACCTATCTCCTCACCACCTCCCTCCCTTTAGCTTGTCAATCTCTTTTAACCACTTTTATAGCTTGTCAATCTCTTTTAACACAAGGATTGATATCCTTCCTCATTGGCCCATCTTCTCTCCCATTAAGTCACCACCTAATCTTCTTCATTGGACTCCTTGTCACCTTTCCTTGCACATGCTTTACAGCTCAC
Organism: Torreya grandis; assembly: GCA_037957365.1. Classification (NCBI taxonomy): domain Eukaryota; kingdom Viridiplantae; phylum Streptophyta; class Pinopsida; order Cupressales; family Taxaceae; genus Torreya; species Torreya grandis. The sequence goes on along the minus strand of JARHVA010002756.1, from coordinate 1,080,669 downwards.
TTTTTCACCCACTTTTCATGTTTTTTTTTCCTCTCTCCACTTATTACCAACCTTTCCCTTTATCCCCTCTTTCTTCTTTGACCATACTCATCATCTCCCCTTGCCCTTGGATATTTGTTGTACCCTCTTTATCACTCTCTTTTCCTCACCAATACCACATCATACTATGCATCTTGCAAGATTTTTGTTTCTTTTATTTTTGCACTTTTTATTTACGTGTACCACCATTATTTGTCATTTTACCACTCTTCCCACCTTTCCCATTTTTCATTCTTCTTGTTTTCTTTATTTTAATCCTTTTTGTCTTCTTTTTTTTCCTCCACTACTAGTTTCTAATTGGGTATTTATCTTTTGAGAAGTCTTACATAATTTCCCTTTTCTTCTTATCAGTTCTTGCCTTTTGCCTTTCACATTACCTTTTTCCTCTTTCCATCTTGGTACTCACTTGTCTTTTGCATCTATATGAGTATCTGTGCTTTATATCTCTACTTCTATTCTTCCATTTTCTTCTTATCATCCCTAATCTTCATCCATTATTTTCATCTCATTCCCTTTCATTATTTATTCACCACCTCATCACATTTTAGCTTTTCAATCTCTTCTAATCACCCATTCAGCATGTCAATCTCTTATACTGAGTTTATTGATGCCTAGTTAATCTATTCACCTTCTTGTCCACCCATCATTTGCTTTCCCTCATTTTTCTTAACCCCTTTCCCATTTTCCATCACATTCTCATCTCCAAATTCACCATCTAATTTGCTTTATTATTCCTCTCCTTGCCTATCATCATCTATGCTTACTCAACCACATCATCACCTACTTCTTCACTCTCTTGTCATCCCTTTTGTGTCCTCATTTCACTCTTTTTCCTCTTGTTTTCTTTTCTTTCACATATTTATTTGTTTTTAATTTTCATCACCAAACTATTTTATCTTTGGTATTTTGTAGAATTATTTTAAAACCTTTCATGGCCTCCCATATTTCTCATCCTTCCCTTACCCTTCATGATTGTTACACTTCTCTCCCCATCCTTTTTAATTCTCTAATATATCAGTCTTTAGTGCATCCATCAACCCCCATCTTCTACCTTTATTTTTCTTCTATTTTCTCCATTTCATTTCATTTTTTTCATCTCCCTTAATGACATTCTTTATCCTTTTAGACCTTATTTTTTTCCTCCTCTATGACCATGCTTGGATCCTTCCATCCTTCTCCACTTTCATCTTTATCTATGACCTCATTATTTTCTCTACCTATCTTATTATCCATCTCCTGGTCCACCAACACCTTATCCCTTATTGGATCTCTTTTACTTCCTCCCATTGGCACTCCATCTTCTTACTCATTTGATTATGATCACAAGTTATACTAATTTTATGTACATCTCCTTGTTTGCTTCCTCTTGTCATCCACACCCTTGATTTAATGCACAAACTATAGTTAGGTTCATTACTTCAAGTATATATCTTTCTTCCTTTAATACCTTTGTATGTTGAGCCTAGATCCTATTTTTTATCCCTCTCTAGCTACTCCCTTCACCCTACGTATCACCTTTTCCCTTTTAAACCCTCTACCCATTTTGAGCTTATATGATCACAACATATAGCATGCTATATTCGTGAATGTCTTCCATTAAATTTTGGTTTATTATGAGATATATACCAATATTATGACTCTATAACACAGTTGACCATACTTGAAAGCTCATACAACCCACAAGTGAGCATGATCACCACTAGCTATTAGGATGTAGATTCCTTCCCCATCTCCATTAGTCTTACCTATTTTAAACCCCTTTTACTTTGACCTTTGGAGATTTAGAATTAAAATTAAAACAACATTAAAATAGAATATTTGGGGTACCCATGTGTGGATGCTAGCTATACCCTCTCACATATACTTCCTCCCAACTAGTAATTTCCCTTGATTCTCCCTACCCAGCATACATCTTCCTATGTACTATAATATCCTTGCTCTTTAATCTCATTCCACATGGTAACATTTTATAAGAGTCACCTCTTCCACCAAAATATTTTCTCCTTGGTGTCATTTAGACCTATTTCTCTAACCTTCCTTTTCAACTCCCCAATCTATCTATCTGCATACATTATTCTATTTTCCCTCTTAGTTTTCCATTTATACCATTTATTTTTCTTCTTATTTCAACTTGATACCTCATTTAATTAATAATATTATTATTTTCCTCACTCCATATTCTAAAACCCCTCAGATTATTTCTATGAATTTCCCTCAAAACTCAATGCTTACTTATTTTGGGACCCCATTGACTCAAGGGTCAAGGGTTTGAATCTTTGCCACTTCTCATTTACCCACTCTACTACTTTGAATCCCTGAATAATCCTCCTCCATAGCCTATTAATGGAATTATTGTGGAGTGTGAAAAATGATATATATTTTTTATGGTAATGAAAGAACCCATCAGATCACCATGGAAATTTGAGTAGTGCCAAATTTTCCAAATCCTGGTAAACCATATTTTTCCCATTTTTATGGTGTCAAAAATTCTAGCATTATTATACCTTTATTTTATTTGTCTTTGTGATGTTCCTTTTTTCCATATAATGTTTGGATTCTTCCATCCTTTTCCACCTTCATTTTTATCTATGAACTCATTGTCTTTTCACTCCTACTTTATCCATCTCCTAGCCAGCCTACACATCATGCCCTTGTTGGCTTTCCCTTATTTTCTCCCATTCCACCTCCAGCTCCTCACTCATTAGAGGGTGATCACCAATTTGTATTACTTGAACCTACTTATCCATGGTTATGGATTCTTTTTGGATAGTTGAAGCAATCATCTAATTACATCTTAGGGAATCTCATCCACAATTTCTACCAAACTAATTAGATAACAATTCCCACCTACTAGAATCCCCAAGTTTTTTATCCTGATGTCATACGATAGAGGATGTAGACATGACAACCTTTCACCATACCTTTATTATGCCACTCTTGAATAAGGTGTAGTCTATTGATTCTTTATCCATCATAATTTTTAAAGCCTTCAAAAAAAATATTTAGAAGCCCTTTTTCCCCTACAGCTAATAAAACTCAGCTTGTAGTGATGACATCCTTTTTCCATCATGAATTTGTAGATCCTAATAGAAACCCTTATCCTAAAACTTGGCTCATAGTGATAACCACTATCACTATGCCTATACTATCACATAATTTTAGAAGGTGTAACCTCTTCACAAAGGCAAATCTTCTTTGGCCTAAATCCATCATAGGACATTTGTGATGCTTAACCTTTTATCACCCACTTATTTATCATACCTTACCCATCCATGTCTTCTCCTCCTAATGCATGTGGGATTATTATGGTGACTATTCCCTAATCTACAATGTGAAACCTCACCATTACCTTCACCAAAACCCAAACCAAATTATGTGGTACCTCAAATTGGGGCAACCAATTTGAATACCATGGTAGAATTAAATTTAGCCTAAATTTTTTATTAGATATCATATCCACAAAAATATGTAGGTAGTGTCCACTTTCCTAGAGTATATGTATTTAGCACGGCCACCCCCTACCAAAATTCCTTGCCCACAAACTTCAACCAACCACCCAAACATTTAACCACGTCCACTTTGACATTAGCCATTATTGACCCAATCTATTCACATATTTTATGACATATTTACTTTGGTAATTTTGAACACACTAACCATTTTGGCCATGTTGAAAATTAAAATATAAGCCACCCCTTTTTATTATCATACCATTTATGTTTTCAATAGAGCACTTCTAAATTTGGATACCTGTCAAAACATTACACTTGTAGAAGAGGCTAAAAAGTGTACCCAACCATAATTGTGATCCTATGGTACATTAGTCACTTGTCTCTTAGAATTTAACCCTTATTTTACCAACACTAGCAACTTTTGTTTGCATGTGATCTTGGCTATCACACTTAGTCACATTTTGTGCACATGTTTGCATTTCAAATGCTCAACCATTTTTCCACTACCCTAGTACCTCACCACCCACTAGTTATCAAACCCATACCATATTTTGATTTCCCTCATCCACTCATGATTTTAGGGGGAAAGCCTCCTTCCATACTTAGGGCATCTTGACCTTTGACCAAGATATCTATTTTTATTTTGCAACTTATTAATTCGAAGCCACATAACAAAAAGGGGAAAAATAGACACTAGAAAAATATACACATATAGTTCTAGATATATGAATGCCTCAAGATCCCCCCACCCCCAAAGACCCCCTAAAACATTTTTAAGCCTTAAAACAACCCTCTCAACCTAACCAAATCACCAATCCCATATTCATATAGTACTATTCATTCTGGGATCCACTATCACTATTCATGATGACATGGAGAATGGTGCCAAAATTCATGGGGAACTTATCCAAGAGATAAATTATCTTGGTAAAAAGTCCTTTGGCCTTATTTAATACCATGTGCATGATTCCCACTCCAAATTGGACTCATGTGCAAGGTGGGAAATAAACCAACAAGGTGGGAATCCCACCACCCTTACCCCCTTTGTCATTTATGATCCCACTTAAAAAATGGTGCCATAATTTGGCTATTCCCTCTTTTGGGATGGTTCTTGACAACAAATTTTATAAATACCCCCCCTCTCCTTCTCCTAAATGGGTGTTAAGTGAGTCTTTGGTTGTAGCATTTTATCTTACAGGTTTGGAGGCATCATCAAGGAGTTCATCATCTTGATGAGAAGGAGCTCAAGCAATATAACCCTACTAAAATTATTTCAAGTCTTCATCAGCTATCAACAACCATTCTTCTTCAAGCTTGGAAGGTAACCTTATTATTTTGCAATTTTAATTTATCTCCTCCCTTCATGTTGACCTTTTCTATATTTAATTCTAAATCCCATCCTTTGGTCCCTTATTTCTTGACCTCTAAACCATAACCCTTTTAAATTTTTTTTCCATTTCCACTTTTTCCCATTTACCATCCTTATCCATTTATCCATTTACCTTTTGCCCATTTACCATCTTTAGCACTTTACCCATTTACACCTTTTATCATCTTGACTATTTATCTTTTCAACTATTTACTCTTTACCTTTTTACTATCTCAATCATTTACCAACCCCAACCCAACTATCTTTTTTACCCTTGTCAAATTACCAAACCAAAACCACAACTTTGCTTTAGCTAATTTTGAACGCCAGTATTAATCAAACCATTGCTTTATTTTAGCTATCTTTAGCAAAGCATTTAATTCTCTTGTATTAAATTCAATTATTTTATGGTTTTAATTTGAGTTTTATGTAATTTAATTTAATAATAATTATTTTATCACTCTAACTTAAGTGTTTTAAAATAGGTGGATTGACAACCTCCTATAAAGCTTTCACTTTTTGGATATAGCTCATGTTAGGCAATCCACCTAACTACTTGTCTAACAAACAGGTTTTGTGATAGTGTTTCCTTATTTTTAGGTTATCCTCCCAATCCAAAGAGGATATATCCACAATCACTTAGATTCAATGCATGCACATTCAATAAGTATTCTTCCACACCCTTCTTAACTAGTTTTTTCTTTTCACACTTAAGAAAAAGCAAAAATTAGATAGAAACAATAAGACATGTTTTTATGTAGTTCATGTCTTTACCATAGCCAATTACATGTTATATTGAAGTTCATATTATGATTTAAATATGTCATATAGCTATTTAGTTTTCTCCCTTGAACTGAAGTTGAGTCTTCATTTAATTCAACTACGTTCATCATTATTTGTAATAGATTAACAGTTTCTACCAACATGAAACATACAAGTTTAGAATAAAGATTCAAAATTATTTACAATGGGTGGCCACACATTCTAAATTACATGGATAAGTATAATATCTAAGAATAGGGGGGCATCCATTCTTAGAAACAACATAATGTATATAGTTAGTTCATTAGTATATATGTATTAACATATGATACAAAGGATTGAGTTTAAATATGAAATTAATTTAGTGTGTAACTATGAAAATTTTATGATATAGTTATCAAACAATTTAGTACCCAAGGGTGTAATGAGATATTTGTAGTAATGTTTAAGCCTCATCTCCTACTTTGGATTTTACACTATTCATATGATTAAGTGAAGTCATCTTTAAATTTTTAGTAACATGTATCAAATTTATGCCTCCATAAAGTATTAAAATAGGGGATGGGTCTTTGTTACATCTTGTTAGCATGTATTATAGAAAAATAATAGATATCATATACTTATAAGGATTTTATAATAAGGAAATCCCAATATCAATTGGTTTCATAATGGCCAAGGGCTTGGTGTGTGTCCAATCAAGTTATACTACCACTTCTTCATAGATCCTATCTTTTGAATCATGGACACTATAAATGTTAAATATCACTGATAGTTTATTAAAATCACCTTCCTCATTTAAAATCATGTAACATCATTAAAAAATTATTTCATTATTTTATTCATCCTTTTTACATGTAAATGTGTTAAATTATGAAACAATTTTTTAGGACTGAAATAAAAAATATGAACACATAATTCATTGCACTAGAACAAATGCAGGAGAGTAGACCTATAATATTAGTCTATGTGAAATCAGTGACAACATTGGGAAACTATGAATAACCACCTATAGACTAAGAGAAATATGTTTTTCTAGTACTTCTAATGTTCCATCTAATAGAAAAGGATAAATGAATTGACTTGTGAACTCATAAATATCTTCCTCTAATTTCTTGAGAATTTTTAGTAACTGATGATACATACGGTTCTAATAGGTTGATGGAATCCTTTGATATTACCATATTATATCATTTTTTTATCTAGATCCCTTATCTTGTTTGATTTTTTTCTCATTTTAAATATATCATGATAACAATTGAAAAATGTTTTTAAACCTTGTAAAAACAAACTATTTAGATACATTAGTCACCATATCATAATTTTTTTGAATGGATGGTTATTAATTAAAATTTTAAACTCTCATAAGATTTATAGAAGAAAATAAACATCCATATTGGACACTATTGATAATAATATTATATACTTGTGTATAATGTGCACATGCCCATTCTAAACAAGTCTATAAGAATAATATTAACATTTGAGGCCTATATTCTTAAGATTATACATAGATTACAAAAGTTAAGAATACCGAACATGTTGATATTATTATCAATTAAGAATAAAATACTATTATAATCTTGCATGGAGTGGGTACATTGTAATAATTTTGCCTCTAACAGTTGATAATATTCTTATCTCATTTAAAATGGGCACATTCACAGTCTGAACAAGATAGGAATAATATAAACAACATAAGCCTATATTCTCATCTTGTTGAGTAGAATACACAAGTTAAGAATACATGCCATGTTATATATATTATAAATTATAACCCAATATTATAATTAAGAATACATGCCATGTTGTTTATATTATCAATTAAGAATACAATCTTCTAATATTGACATGTGGAATAGGTACATCCACATTAGCCTCTAATAGTTGATAATATTCATATCTTGTGTTGGTAACATACTCATTATGAACAAGATACTACTAATAATATGAGAAAAAAATCCTATATTATGAATATTGTTGTAACCAACACATACCCGTTACTAAAAAAACATTATGGAAACCAACTTGTTTGTGTAAAATATTGAAGCATGGTTTCAATTATTAGTATAAGTTTATTATTTAAATAATATTTAATTAGGTGTAAAATATTGTGTGTATTGAGGCATTTGTCCTTATATAATTTACATTATGTTAATAACAAGAAAACAAAAGACTTGAAGCACAAAGGCCTATAATATTATTCTGACATTATTGTGCATGCCCATTCTACAAATTTAGATAAGCATATTGGCTTAATAATTTATAATTACCTAATTATTCTAAGACTCATTTACAATGGGAACATACACATTTTACAAAAGTTAATAATATTTCCTTCTTAAGTGATAATTATCTACCATGTATATTCTTAGATTGTTAATATTGTGTAGAATTGACATGTGCCCATTATACATAACAATCTAAGAATAATGATTTTATGCATATCTCATTGGTCCCAAAGTGGGCATGTTGTGTCTATAATTTATACCCCAAATTTTTATTGTCTATTTATAAGTAATATTTTGTTAAGTTTTGAATGTTCACTATTATTTTGGGTTAGTCAAATAATACTTAGAATCATATTATTCATTGTCAAGCCTCAAGATTGTGCAATATTCTAACAAATGACAAGCACCAAAAAGTTTTTTATGATAAAAGGATTTATCTAAGTGGTTGAATGTTCATAAATCATACCAATTACTACCACCCTATGAGATATATAAGCCACTTCTCTCTAGTTGTATGACTAACTATGTGATAGATTGTGATTAAGCAATGTGTCCCAGACTATATAGAAACTCTATAATCCATAGGATTTGGGGAAGTATAACGTTTAATTTAGTTTAAATCCATTTAAATAAAAAATTCAAACTCACTACCTATCATTGATGAACTCTGGGTGATGATCAATAGGACTTTGGGTGTATGCTTCAAGACTCCAAGATATGTGGGACTTATCATGTCAATAATGAATTGTTACCAAACTAATGCATGCCATGTATCTTTCCTATACACATGGAGTTAATTATGAATATGACCTCATATCTAATGTAATGTCACTCTAGGGACCTCCTTATTTTCCACCTCATCACATGAATGAAATTTGGAAAAAATTTCAAGATCCCCAAATGGTGAACAAATAAATTTTAGGCACATGCCCAACACACTCTTAGTATCCAACAAGTACACATGGCACCACCCTAAATATATTTTTAAGAGTTTGAGCTCACCACTTAGCTAGGTCACTAAAAAAAATAGATTTAAAGCTAAAAATAAGATTTAACAACTAATTAGAAGTTAATGAAAATAAAAAGGTATCTAATTTGAAATAACACCATCAACTTAGATTTAATTTGCATCTTATTAGCCCTTATCACCATTATTGTAGGTATAATTAAAAGATCATAAGGTTCCATATGGGTTAAGACTTATCTATCATTTAATGGGCATGGTGATGTGATCCTTGTGTACATGTTAGTTTTAAATTAAAATGGAAAAAAAATCCATGACAATGTACATTATAAAATCAAATTCAAATAGTAATACAAGGTATTTTCATGAATGGAATTTTTTTAGCTATGAGATAGGTGCTTATATGATTTAATCCAAAGTCAAATTTATTGTCATTTGTGAATAATTAACCTAAAAATTTGTAATTCAAAGAATCCCAATTCCATTGAGCCCTAGTTATCGACTTAAACATAGGATGTGACAAGGTATTACAATGGATATTAAATATAAAACACATAATTTGAAAATCATACTTTACACAATGCCTTATGACATTATTTATCCATTTTTATAGAGGTTAAAGTAGTTAAGGATTATGAAGATAAAAAAGAATTGACCCTCAACCAAAGGGATTATGTTAATGATTTTAAAGATATGAGATTACATAAATAAATGAACAAGCCATATGTATTTCCCTATTTATTTACCATGTGTTAATACACATAAAATATATTTTACATAACCACTAACCATGTACTAGTTGCATATGTAGTTGGTGTTTCTTTTGATAAGTATTATAGATGACAAAAACCAAACATGACATATGGGTCATAAGCAGTTAATGAATGGTTCAAAGACAATCAGGTTAGGGAAACCTCGAGACTTGGGAAATACACGATAGTTTTTTTAATAAAAGTAAAATCAACAAAATCCCAATCTCATTATTTAAAATAAGAATTAGGATTGCCATGACCCCAATGAATAGACTTCATGGAGCCTTTACTATTTCACATGTTAATGAGAACTATGTTACATTATTGTTTATGATCATGGATGGAAAGGGTAACCCATTATTGGGATAAGTCATTAATTTCAATATCAAGTAGTAGAGGGTTGTCCACAATAGGCCAAATCCTAATTTCTACATGCTTTCATATTTGGTTGATGATATTTATGTCATCATGAGACCTATAGGTAAAAATCCATAGGAACCAAAAGGAGAAATTAGAATTTTTGATGATTTTAATGATTATCATCTCCATATATATAGGAATTTTATTCAAATAATTTGTGACATGTTTTGCCCTATGGTTTATAAATAAATCATTTTAAAACTAATTCTAAGATTATCAAAATAAATTCAAAGGTCATTAAAATCACTAGGTAATTATTGGTACTATCCAAAGCATATGGTCATAAGGATAGAGAGAACACTATTTGACCCATTGTACCTACCCATAATAGTATAGATAAATTGGTAGAACAAGAGATTGCATATCAGTTATTTCATAGTGTTGATGAGAATTACACAAAATATAAATTGGTAAAATTACATAAGATACCTCTTAATATAGTAAGACAATAATTTATAATTGGGAGTAACTAAATAAATATTTTCATCACAAAGGATCCTTTCATATTTTCTTAGTCAAATTCATACATTTAGAGCCAATGTGGGTAACGGTCAATAATATATAAAATTTTGAGGGTAGACTCAAGACTAATTATGGCCACAAACCATATGGCCATGAGCACATTTTATTGAATTCTAAGGATGGCACTAAAGTATGGACTAAAATGAAATATATTGTTAGACCCAAAATATTGAGTAAATATTTTGGTTTTTGGCATGGAACCAACTTGGATTGAAAGGAGCATGGTGTAGGAAGACCATGGTGTGTAACATTCTTGGAACAAGAGGATAAGAATGCGGAATATCATAGTGGGAGAATACCCAATGAAATAAGAAGCATAAAAAATGAAGGACCCAAGAGAAAAGGACTCAATATATCATCAAAATACTTGGGGATCATGAGGGAAGAAGGAAATAGTTGAAAAATAATTGTCAAAGACAAACTAGACTTTAATCATCACATGAGTTTCATACTAGCCCACACAAATAAGGAAATTTGGTAGCAAGAATATAGTACCAAACAAGAATATAGGGGGAATGAAGTCCTAAGCCCTTATGATAAAATGAGTAAATGACTTACACAACTCTCAATTTGATCAAGATCATTGGCTGGTCACCTAAGTGTCATAAATAATGTAAAAAACTTGGTTAAGGAAAAACAAGGATAAATACCCTTATGAAGATATGTGTGAGGTTGGTTGAACATTGGTATTATGTAACGATTCCTTATGGTAATATAAAAATTTCTATAAGTTACTATTAATTATGGTGTTATGATATAGTTTTTTGATATTTGGACATTGAGTTATCAATATGTTTGGTTGTGTAATATGTGGTTTTATACTTGAATATAATGAATAAGATATACATTATATGAGATGGTGTAATCAATACTTTTAACCTCATGGAAATTATTTTCATATTCTTGTTTGTTTACATAGTTGAAACAAGGTCCACAGTCATGTATTTTATTTTCTATGTAATTAGTAATTGTATATATGAATAAACACCATTAGATGATAAGTATGTTACTATGCAACATAACCCACAAGAACTGGTTTCTTGATGCATGCTTTGGGTGAGCACATAAGAGTTTAGTCTTATATGAAATGCTAGCATGTAAGGTTTTTGGGAACTAAACACTTAAATTCCCTAAGGAAAACTTGATATGAAATCCCAACATTTTGGTTTTGTTGTTAAGACCTGTAGCGCTTGCTATAGAGTAATGGAAAATACTAGAATGTTTATCACTTAAAAGTATTGAATAATGGTTTACCAAGGTCAAGGATAATTTTTTAACTTCCATATTATAAATAAAGAGTTTCTACACTTTCATGGGTTAAAAAACATCTCTATATCTCATTATATGAAAATTTCTTTGTCTAAGTCCCTGTTCATTTGCATGTTTGGCTCTGTACCTATGCTCAACATAGGTCATAAAATTTTGGAAAGAGGAAATCCTAGATGATAGAGCATCAAAGGGATTTAGCACATTTGGGAACACTATGGACATGGTCTATTAATATTTGGTGGAGGGGGGTGTTGAATAGATACATATTGGATTATGTTGTAACCACTTAATATTGTCCTAAAGAAGCCAAGTTCTAGTTTATATGAGAGCCATGTGTTTGGTATATTAGACACTTTTAACTAGAATTAAAGAAGTTATTTATTGATTTAGGAATCAAAACTCTACCTATGAAGGGATAAACCCATCCTTTCATGAGCCACATATTTGGGAGGAGAATACAAAGGTATTGGTGAAGGATTGTTGGTTTAGAATGGTAGCCAGTTAATGGGCATTATGAAAATGTAAATATGATGAAGTTAGGTAGAGGATTATTGGTGGAAGTAAATTAAGAAGGGGATAAAATTACTTATGGAGTGTTATTAGGATTTTTAGGGAAGTAAAAGGATACAAGGAAGACTCACCAACTTTTGGATAATAACCAAAGCCAACTTTGTCATATGTGGGAAAAACTAGCTAGATAGTAGATACTAAAGAACCACACTTGAACCAACCCAATTCCCTAGACGTAGTACATGTTCATGATTTTGAGCTCGAAAATTTAATTATACGTATTTGGGATATAGATAGTTTAGAATCAAATAATGATCCTTTAAGAGAACCTATTACTAAGCAAGTTTTAACTCATAGTGAATTGACACTTTCTCTTCCTCTTCAAGGAAATTTCATGGCCCAACTTGGTATGCCTAGTGGACCTAGCATCATTCATGGATAGAGTATTGGTGTAAGTAATATAAATCAACCTAATACGATTCCCAATTTATTAGATGCTACTTAGAGGCATGGGAGGTGGATTAGGAGGTGACATAGGAGGAAGTGGTGGACTTCCACCTCCAATAACAAGACTTGGGGGTTATCAATAGCCACCATCATAATCACCTCAACTATCGATGGTTTATTATAAAATGATTCTCCATTTACCTAAATATAGGGGATAGAGGATGATATAGAGTATGTTCATAAGTTTGCACTCATTTGGAGGGTATATTGATGGGTGTCATCATCCCCTTCATTTAATCAACTTTCTGTTGATGTCGTATTTAACCAGGGTTATGTCTAAAGCTATATGCAACAAGAGGAATAATAGTTATTTAGTAATTGAATGGATTTATTTGTATATATTTTTTGTTTTGGGGGGGTTTAATGTCTTAAGGATTTCTTGGTTAAAACATTATTAGAATCAAACTATGCAAATTTGCTAGAAATAAACACAAGTTGCATAAATGAAATATAATGCTGGAAATAAACACATGTTACAAAAATGAAATCGATTGCTGAAAACAAACACACATTACAGAAATGAAATAGATTGCTAGAAATAAACACATGTTGCAGAAATGAAAATTTTATCTAAAATGCCTATAGGAACAAATTTACAACAAATCTTAAATTTAAAGAGTTGGAAGCATTTATAAATTCAACAGAGTTACCTATTTACTTTTGTGAATATAAATATAAATACTGACAAAAATGAAGATCTTGGTTATTTGGAGGAGTGGGCCCTTGCTCCACCTAGAACAGGATTTGAAAAATTTAATTTGCTTTCAAAATAGAAATGGCTATTTCATTGATAAAATGTTCTGTATTACAAATGTACTAATATATCCGTTATCTCTCTATTCTTCAATGATTTTATCTATATTATATATTCTATATTTGTCTCTTCTTTACTAAATTCCTAGGTCTGAATATATAGATGCTTTGATGGATGTAACTATTTCATAGATACGATGGAACTGAATCATACCCAGAATAGATGCTGAATCAAGATGCGGCTGGATGTCTAGCTATGTGATAAATGTCTTGATTCTATAAGTTTGGAAAATCAGGAATCTGCTCCTAATTTAATGGGATAATTGATTTGACAGATTATCAACCGTTTGGAATAGATCCTCATCAGTTCCATATCTAGCCGTAAAAGTTCTAGAGCTTATCTATAAGAGTACCAAAGCTAAATATAGAGTTCTAGAGCTAAGTCAAAATGTGACAACTTGAAATAGTATGGTGGAGTTTTGGAACTAACTGTGATGGTTCCAGAATAGATTTTATAGGTTTCAGAACTAACTATGATGATTCTGGAATAGATTCTATAGGTTCTAGAACTAATCTGAATTGAGTCCAATACTTCCAAAAACATGCAATCCACTTCATATTTGTTATTTAGCCTAATGATGACCTATTTTATTAAAAAACTAGAGTTTTCCAACACACTTGTTAGGAACTACATGTCTTTTAAAATGTTAGAATCACAATCAACAAAAGATGGATAATCACATCCTAACTCATCTCAGATCAAAATAAAAGTTACAAAATGTAATCAAACTTAATAGAAAGAGAGAGTAAGATGAGGTCATTTATTATACATTTATTGAGCATATCCTAGCCTCATCACTTACCCCATACTTACTTGTTTGTAAGTCCCTTTACAAACTTCACTCTTCAAATTCAAGATTGTATATCCTGCATTCCATTTGGTTGCTTAGATCAAATGGCTGGAATTGAATATCCCAATGCTTTGATTCAAAAGTACTATACCCTGCTCCTACTTCTAATTTTCTTTTCCATTCCTCAAATTGAGTGGGATGTTGAGGTTCTCTATTTTGCCAAGGAGATATGGGGGTGAGAAGTAGAGGTAGCCTTGTCTGTATTCCTATCCATATGCTCAGGGGAGTTTCATTGATCTGGGGAATTATTGTGCATAAAGATTTTGCCCTTTCTAAACTCTAGATCATATTTGAAGGGGATATTACTTCCTTTATTTTTAATTCCACTGGGAGAAATTCCCATCTTTTTAAACATGCATCATAGATATTATAAAAATTTACCCTTTCATAAGAGGTGAAGACATCCATGCTTTGTTGTAAACTGAAAAGATATGGTCCCTTGAATTTATCATTAAATGCATTTGATTAGAAATATGTAGCAAAGGTGAGTGGATTACCATAATGAATTCACATATAGAGACCAAATTAACTAGCCTTTGACCAATGCTTTGATTCCCTTTCTTTCCATCTAATTTGATTTTGAAGAATAGAGACAAATGCATTAAGCTGGCTTTCTCCTACATACAAATTGATCATAAAACTTGTATTTATTTCTAGCATAAAATTATAAAGGTAAAATTCACAAAGAAGGTTTTTATATTTTGTATTAGCTAAGGAGTAGGTAGCTGAGAAATTAGCTTCATCTTTTATTTCATGTGGAAGGCCATATGCTATCCTTTCTAACTGCTAGTGAGTGAATTGTTCCTCTAAAAACATGCTATAAATAAGAGAAGGTCTTCTACATGTAAGCATCTTCTCACTCATCATACAAACTATTTTTATTTTCACAAGACATTTATACTTATCATTTTCCTCCTTGTAAAATTTGTCTTCCCATTCCTTCCTTGCTTTCTCTTCTTCTGCCAGTTTGTCTTTCAAGTCTGTATTGGATGCTTTGATTTTGCTGATTTCTCTGCATGTGTCATCCCATAACTTCTTGAGTGGTAAAGAAGTCAATTTAGTCTATTGAGAGACTATTGACACAAAGGTCTGTATTATACATTTTTCCTCATTCTCCATTAGTTGCCTTTTAATTTTTGCTAATTCCTCATTCTTTGCTATGAACTAGTTTGTTAATTCTACATGGAGCATTTCCTTCTGTTCTAACTTGAGTTTGAGGAAGTTCAATTCTTCATCCTTTTCCTTGATAATGAGTTCTACTCTAGATAAAAATAGAGCCTATTTAATATATTGGTTTTATTCTTTTTCTAAAATTTATTAGGGGGTTAAGCATTCCTCTTCCACCATATGGGATTTCCCTTTCCTTCTCCAAGATACCTATTCATCTTCTGCATGTGATGGTGCTGCAGTCTCACCCATTTCTTGGAAAACTGGCTCCTCAAATATTTCATCTTATTTTTCCTTTTCTACTTGGCTTGGTCCAGGATGAGTCATGGCCATGCTACCCAAAATATCAGTAGCTTTAGTTTCTAGCCTTTCTTATTCTTCTAGCTCCTCTAAACTTTCTTTAGACTTTTTATGACATTTCTTTCTTGAGGAGCCTCAAAATGTGCAGACATAGGTCTCCTCTTAAAACTTCTTCTGATGTTCACCTTTTGCTCAGGCCTAGGTGAACTGTCATTATTAGAGATAGGTACCAGTTCTTCTATAGCCTCAATAGAAGAAGAAATGGCCTGAGAAGGTATAGTAGGGTCTGCAATTTTAACTTTTCTTCCAGATTTTATTCTTTTTGGTATTTCCTCTTCCCATAATCTTTTCTTTTCCTTAGAAATGGTATAAATTTTCAAATGAAGTGAATAAGTAAGAGGAGTTGCTATTGTTCTTCTAGGAATACCAGGGTTTTGTCCAAATTTGCCAAGAAATTTATCCCACATTTCTTCCCCATTTTTCTTGGAAAGGAAATGGTGTTGGCATACTAAATGCACTAACCCATGATTTCTAATTATTCCTACACCTAAGAATACCTCTGGGCCATGGCATGAATGGAGTCAAAAAGAAACTCTAGAAGGTTTACTATATATTATAGTTTTTTAGGTTCATATCTAAGGTGTATAAGGATTTTTAGGACTTCTTTTCCAACTGTCCCAAATTTTCCATCACTAGTTAAATATTTAACTATCTAGAATGCTACTCTGTCAAAGGGTTTGGGCAAGCTAGCCCTCTTAACTCCTTTGATGATTTTCTTTGTATTATATATATATTTGGGTTCAACTTCCCCTTCTTTCAACAGGGTTTTAGCCAGGTCTTTCAATGTCCCTTTGATAGGGTTTGGGACATGCATTATCAATATTCCAAACATCTCACTTATGATATTAAAAAAAAAAGGAATGAAAACCTTCTTAATCTTTGTCCTTGTTTGCTCTAAATTGATAATAAATTTTCTTACTAGTTCATCATTGTATTTGGGAAATTTCCTTAGAAACTCCAGCCATCCTACCTATTGAAAGATATTTGCTACTTCATCTATAAGAATTTGGGTATCATTATCTGGTTCTGACTTATTTTTGATTCCCATGATTTGTTCTTCTTTGAATCTTTCACAATTAGCTAAAAATTGCTTCTCGTATTAGTTGAATTGATGATTTTGGCTATGGAATTAGCAGATTTGATTGCTAATTTGGTGAATTTAGTTGTGGAATTACTGTACTTAGCTATAGAACTTATCAATTTCAGATATGAAACTACTATACTCAGCCATGGAACTAGTGTATTTAGTTGCTTCAATCATAAGAATGATTCTTTATGGTTATCTACTAACTCATTCCATCATCAATATCCTTCTCATGATTTTGCACATTTAACCATGATGTATAATAGATGACTCATCATACTAATATTTCTAAATCAAGTCTAATCACACATACAAACTTTCCATTTAACCTTTAACAAGTTAAAAACATAATTACTATCGTTGATGATGTAATCCCTCCATCATGCAGATACATCATCCCTGAAAAATGGTTAGAAAATAGTTAGAATTCAAAAAAGTTTTATTTGAATTAGCCATTTATTTGAGAAGATCAACTGTCATCACTGATTTTCAATTGATCTCTATTTTTTTTTGGGGAAGAGAATGCCATTTACTAGTTTTCATTATCTTCCCTTTATTCTAGATCTTTTCATCTGATTATTTGATCATTTTGGAAGAACTGGGTTCTTCCATATGATCAAATTATTTGTTTGCTTCAATTTTCTTCAAGAATTCATCCTTAGTAGGAGGCTTCCTATAAAGTTTTAGCCTATGTCCATTGACCAAGAGTATTCTTTTGCTACCATCAATGGGAAGTAACTAGATAGAACCATTGTCAAATATCTACTTGATCTGATAAGGTCCCAACCATTTGGTTCTTAATTTACCTTTGAATTATTAGTACTTAGAATCAAACAACAATGCCCAGTCTCTTACTTTGAATTATCTTTCCTTGATATGTGAATCATGCCATTGCTTCCTTTGACCTTGGATTATCTCTGTCTGGTGAAGTGATTCCATTCTAAATTCATCTAATTTATTGAGTTGAAGGATTCACTCCTTTTGAGCTACATCCAATTCAATTTCCACCTTAGCTATTGTCCTCAATGTCTTAGTTCAAACTCAATAAGCAATAAGGGATTTTTCCCATATACTAACTCATATGGTGAAAAACTTGTTATGGTTTTCCAAGTTGTATTGTAAGCCTAGACAGCTTTAGTTAGTCTTTTTACCCAATCTCTTCATTTAGCTTCAATAGTTTTAGTGAGGATGTTTTCTAATTCTCTATTTGTTACTTCAACTTATCCATTTGCTTATGAGTGATAGGGAGATGACTTCTTATGATTGATCTGATAATACATTATGAAAGCCTGGATCATATTGGACATGAATTGTGGTCCTTGGTCTGAAACTAAGCTTTTTAGTGCTCCAAACTTTACCATAATTTTGTGCCAAAGGAAATAAACAACTGCTTCTTCAGTGGCATTTGTTAAAGCCTACACTTCTGCCCATTTTGTTACATAATCAGTACACAAAAGAATGTGATCTTTTCCTTGTGAAGGAGGATTAAAAGGTCTAATAAAATCCAATCCCCATCTCTCAAATGGTTCAATCACTACTTGTGGTTGTAGAGGCATTTCATTGGTAATAGTTGGCTATCCCATCCTTTGACAAGGATCACACTGCCTGATATATCTCTTCACATCTCTATATAGAGATGGCCAATAGTAACCAGTGCCAAGTATCTTGTGAGCTATTCTTTTCACTAAATAGTGTCCTCCACTTGGTTCATCATGACATGCCCAGAGGATGTCAAAAATTTCATCTTTTCTTACACACCTACGTAAAATGAAATCAGGACCACATTTAAATAGCATTCCATTTAACCATTTGAACTATGCACTAGTTTTGATTAATTAATTAATTTATTTTTTAGTGAAAGGAGGAAACTTCCCTGTTGTAAGATAATTTTCCATGTCAGCAAACGATTGTGTGTTAGTTGAAATAACAAATAATTGTTCATCTGGAAAGTTATCCTTGACTAGATCCTGCTCCCCTATATTGGTCAATCTTGACAAGAAATCAGCCACCACATTAGATTTGCCTTGATTGTCCACAATGTTAATATCAAATTCTTGTAGAAGTAATGACCATCTAATTATTCTACCTCCAACCACTGGTTTGTTCATTAAATATTTAATTATTGAGTGATCTGTATGCATAAATATTTTGTACCCTGTAATGTAATCTCTAAATTTATTGATTGCATAGATCACAGCTAGAAATTCTTTTTTAGTGGTAGTGTAATTTATTTTAGTGGGAGTAAGATTTTTACTAAGATAGTAAATTGCATACATTATTCCTTCTTCATTTCTCTATCCCAAAACTACACCAATTGAGCTATTTGAGGCATCCATTTGGATGTGAAAAGGTTTCTCCCAATTAGGTCCTTGCAATATTAGGGTAGTTACTAATTTCTCTTTAATTTCTTCAAAAGCATGTTGACACTATTCATCTAAAGAAATTCATAGTCCTTGGTAAGCAATTTAAACATGGGGGCAGCAATTTTACTAAAATTCTTGATAAAACACCTATAGTATCCAGCATGTCCTAAGAATGATTTGATATCTATGGGAGTTTGAGGAATAGGCAAGTCTGAAATAATCTTGATTTTGTTTTGGTCAACCTAAATTCCTCTTTTTGAAATATGGTGCCCTAATACGATCCCTTCATCAGCCATCATCAAAAATTTCTCATGACTAAGAGACAAGTGATGTTGTTCACATCTTGTTAATACTCTATCCAAATTTTTTAAGTCATCTCCAATGTATCTCTATACACAATAAAGTCATCCATGTATACCTCCACACAGTCATTTGTTAGGTCTACAAAAATTACTGATACAACTCTTTGAAAGGTTGTTGGAGCATTACATAGTCCAAATGGAAATACCCTGTAAGCAAAGGTACCCCATGGACAAGTAAATGTAGTTTTGTCCTGATCCTCAGTAGTAATTCTGATTTGATTGTATCTACTAAATCCATCCAAAAAGGAAAAGTACTATTTACTTGAAAGGTTATCTAAGACTTGATCTATAAATGGTAATGGAAAATAATCTCTTGGGATGGATTTTTTCAATTCCCTATAGTCAACATAAATTCTCCATTTTCCATTCTTTTTAGGGACAATTATAAGAGGAGACACCCATTGGCTATCTGAGATAGGGTAGATAAAACCTACTTGTAATAGTTTTTCAATTTGTTATTTGACTATATCCCTTAAGGCTAGATTAATCCTTCTCTAAGGTTGCCTAACTGGTCTAATATTTTTAGTATAAATGTGATGGGTGTAGATACTTGGATGAATTCCCTTCACATCTCTATATTCCCAAGAAAATGCTTTAGTATGATCCTTCAGAACATCAAACAGTTTGACTTCTTCATCATTCTTTAACCAACTATTAATATTCAAAAAATTTCTTGGTTGAATCTCAACATGTTTGGTTCCAAGATATGATGAACTGATTTGTTGAAAGGGTCCCATTAAGGTGTTTAGTGGATAGGCATGTGGTAACAATATATGATATGTAGCAACATCTCTAAAAGTTCCTAGAGGTAGAATGTTGGACAAAGGACAACAAGAAGAGTTATGATACTTATCTTATTGTAGGTCAAAATCCTCATTACTATTGTTTTCCAAAAATTCTTCACCATCTCTTGATATCTATAAAGTTGATACTAGAGATCCTTCCTCTCCCTAAGAGAAATCGCATTCCTCCAGAGTGAAGTTATCTTCACTTGCAGAGAATTGGTGTGGTTCCAGAACTAACTGTGATGGTTTTAGAACTAAATGTGATGGTTTTGGAACTAACTATGATGGTTTTGGAACCAATTTTGATGGTTCTAGAACTAATCTTGAATTCTCTAATGATGATTGATGTTCATTTAATGAAGGATTAACCATATCATCTATTTCCTGTACATGATCCTACAATGATATCATAGCCAAAGAAGACAGATTTTGCTCACTAATATTAGGATTATCAACCCATAATTTCACTTTATTATCAATATAAGGTCATGCAGATGGATATAATGAAATTTGCTTAGAATTCTTACCATTTGAAATATTCATATCACCTGACCTGCAATCAATTAAGGTAGTAACTGTAGCTAACTATGGTCTCCCCAAAATAATGGGATAACCAAGTGTTTTACATTTTGGCTACAATATAAGGAAGCCAACTAGATATTCCCATGATTCCACCATTACTACCACATCTTCAATAACTCCTTCTAGTTTTGCTACAGACTGATTTGCCATCTGCAATATGGTATTAGTAGGTTGTATGCCTGTTAATGGTAATGTTTTCAAAGTGTCCACTATCATTACATTGATATTTATGCCTAAAGCAATCAAAACATTATGTATATCCTTATTCCCTATAGAAATAGAAATAACTGGGCTTCCAAGATCTCCATATTTTGGTAGTAGGAGTTTTCTTGCTAATAAATCAACAAGTTTCCCATCTACTTGAATAGTCCTGGGGTATTGATTCTTTCTTCCAAGTTTTTTAAAACATAACAATTTGATTAACTTGTTCAACTCTATAATATCCTTAATTTCTTGCAACAATGGTATTTCAATATTCAATCTTGTTAGTTCCTACACCAATTCAGATTCCTTAAGTTGTATGGTTTCTTTAAGTCTTTCTGAAAATGGAATCTCATTAGAATTTCTTTTTGGTTCCTTATTTTTTTCTTTGTCATATTCCTTAGGTTTAACTATGCTAAGGGTTTTAGCTTATTCTATCATCTCAGTGATTATAACAGGTGGACTACTAACTATTTTTCCAGATCTAGTTTGAATGTTTTTACAATCCATTATATTTAAATCAACTAATTTTTTTGGGTTTGTTTCGTATACAGGAGTTATTTGTTTATTTCTTAGGTTTGCTACTAGTTGTGCTAGAATTTGGGTTTGGACTATGTTTTCAATCTATAGATTTTGTGTTGGAGGTCTCATTATGGCCTATTGGTTCTAATTTGGATATGTTTTTCCTTGAACATAATTTCTAGGGCTCCATCTAGGTTGTGGCCAAGCATAAGGATTTCCTTGACTAGCCCAAGGTTGCTGATTTCCTTAAGTATACCAAGATTGAATTTCCCAATCTTGAGGATACCATGTGGGTTAAGGGGATCAAGGTAGCTATCCCCAAATTTTTATTATTGTTTGAGCTTCCCATGGCATCATCCAGGGATGAGGAGCTAGTCTTGGCATCAATTGTCCTTGGTTAGGTTGTCTTTGAACAAAATTTAATTCTTTTGTGGTGGATGATGTATTGGTCTATTTGAGCTTATTTTTTATGAGTGGAAGAAGAGAAAAAGCATGAGTATCATGTTCTTTAGATTCATAGACAAGACATACTTCCACTTTATCCAAAGGACATTCCCTTATTGCATGTTTCTTCCTACATCTAGGATAATACATGGATAATGGTTCAAATTGGGAATTTGCTTTAGCTATCAATCCATCCATGGTGGAGGTTAATTGAACTAATATGTATGTTTTAAAGTTTTCCAATTCATCCATTAATTTTTTCATATCTGGATTCAAATTTTTAACCATGTTCCCTTTTCTAGGTCCACCCCTTGTTCTTGAATAGTTTCTACAAATTTTTATGATTTCGTCTATTCTTAATTGAGTAATGTTTCCTCCGTTAATTAAATCAAGGGTTTCCCTAGATTCATCATCTAGACTTTTGATAAAAATGGTTTTATTTAAATCTTTTTGAAGTACAAATCCACATCATTTATTCATAAAGAGGAATCTATCCAAATAGTCTTCCATATTTTCATCTTCTTCTTGTTTGATTTTGAAAAATTCTTCCTTTCAATTTCTTCCTCTACAATAATCTTGATATTTGTCTAGGAAGATAGTTTCTATTTATTCCTAATTGGTAATAGAATTAGATGTTAATCCCATAAACCACCTCATTGCTACTTCCTTCAAGTAGATGGAAATAAATTCAATTTTTAATTATTTGTCTTGTAATCGTAAGTCTGACATAGTACTTTAAACTCAAACAAAAATTGGTCAGGATCCTCATATGACATTCCTCTAAATGTGGGCAAGTTTGCAGGTGAAATTTTTTTCATAGTGGTTTCATCATCCTTGATATGAATTAGATAAGTAAAGGTTCTCTTCTAGCTTCTTGTTCCATCTCTCTAGTATTTTCTAATCCTTTCTCCCAATCAATGTGGTATGTGGTCTATTTTGGGGATGGTCAAAATTTAGGAGTAGGGGGTTGAATACTCAATTGAGAATAAAAAATTTCCTTTAATGGATCTTGAGAAACAATCCTCCTCCCTAAGGTTTTACTTGGTTCTAGTGACTGATCCAAAATTCCAAAGATGGCAATTTTGCTTCTTGTCTTGTAGGAGATAATGGTGCCTCCAATTCTTGCTCAACGTCCTTTATTAAACTAGAGGATGATGGAAATTCTTGTTTAGATATTTTGGGGAGAAATCTACCCTTGGAATCTTGTTGTCTACTCATAAATTAGGGAAAATTTATTTAATTACTAAATGAATGATTGTTGCTCTTGTTGACACCTAATTAGAAAATTCTAACTAGTATTCCCCGATAATGGCACCAAAAATGATGGGTGTCATCATCCCCTTCATTTAATCAACTACAAGATATGTGATGCTTATTACATGAGGTATGTGTACATGGAATGCATCAAACTTTTATCTCAAACAATCATGATAATGGTGGATATCATAGATGACCCTGAGGAGGTGGCTATTTTATACCACAAATATGTTATAAGTGTGGACCACTAGATCACTATCAATGAGATTGTCCAGTTTATACCACATCATGTGATTTTTTTAAAAAGGAGAATTAGTTGGAATAATTCCTTAATTTGTACATAGCCATCACTAAGGAAATAAATGAAAAAGGTGCTAGTATTACTTGTATTGATAAACCTCACTGGTGACCATGCTCTAGTACTCCAATAGCCCAATAGGCTAATATCACCACACACAATAGGGGACTATCTTAGTCTACATATATTCTACCTATTGATATGATAAAACATGAATATCCTTATACAATGAAGTATCCTAATGCCCAACAACATAAAGACATGCTCTAGGATACTATGACCTTGGTATGAGAACTATAAGGGGAAATTTAGTTTCTTTAGGACCAAAAAGATGCCTAATGTGATGATATGCAAAATTCCATAGAAAATCAAAACATGGTGCAAGATGATTTCCAAGAACTTTGAATGAATCTCTTAGACAAAGACATTGTCCCATAATTAAGTAATTAGCTTAAAAATCAAGTACCAAGGCCAACTAATGATCGACCTTATTTATATAAGCCAACTAAATATCATCAATTAAATAATTCTTAGTGATAAGATAATCCTATTCCTCTTAGCCCTCAAGATGACAAATAAATACTAGTGAATACTCCCATTGAAGGTCGCATGATATAAGATATTTTGGTTGACACTGGTATTAAGGTCAATGTCCTCACCAAGGATACGTGGAGTAAAATGGATAGCCCAACATAAAAAACATCACCTCACATGTTTTTATATATAATAAAACCCAAGATCTACTAATTTTCATTCTTAAAAATGCAACTATCAATATCCTTGGGGTACCTTTCAAATCCAACTTTGAATTTCTCAAATTTACTAAAGCTAATAATTTCTAAAGTCTATGGGGTTGATCATGGTTTTATGAAAACAACATAGACTATTGTTTTAAAAATAACTATATCAATTTTAAAAATGTTTAATAATGAGTCATCATTCCATTAAACCAAGCACATGGTCCCCCATATGTAGAACCTATTATCATGGATGAGGATATTAACCACATCTACAACATCATAACATGATATGGCAAACACCATGATCCTACTCTTGATTGCATCCTTTTATGGATGGACACATAGTCCCTTTATGATACTACAAGTATGATTGTAATTATTGGGCCCATAGTGGCTATGACCTCATTGGAAGAGTGTGCAGTTCCATTGGCAATTGTGAGTGCATTCTATTCCATTACCATAAATGCCATATATTTTTTTATCTTATTACTAGACAAGTCATGCACAAACCATTTATGGAGACACTACTAGAAAGGCTTGATGAAGCTCTAAGGATTTATGAGAAATTATAAGTCCACAATTTTATCCAACAACTCAAAGCCTTCTATGACTCTAGTGTTGATCGTATGCATTCCATGGTTCACCTTTTGGATGGCATGACCACAATATGGTGTTAAACCCATAATGAGTGACTTATTCATTGGGATCAAGTACTCTATGATTGACATCATTGATTTCATAATGATAACTATGTTTAGATAAAATCATCTATAGCAGAGTCTGAGCACCAGAACCATAAATAGAATCTTGTGAAACCATGTGGAGGAGTGAAGAATCCTTCTTGACAGAGTACCTATGGGTACATGATTTTTACATCACTTTATGTAGTTGGACCATAGCATGGTATATCCATGAATAAATACATTTAGGTACTCATTTATGGTAATTATTTAAAAATAACATGGTCTCTACATTATCTTACTCATCCCCAAGGATAGACTTACACCTCACACTCTAAGCCATGCATGAAGTAGTTTTTAGTGACCCTAGTCATGTCAAGGATCAGATATGAAATATACATGATGTAATAAAAGAAGGATTTGTTGTATATAATGGTTCATCTATGTAATCCATTCCTACACTAAAAATATCCTTAATCAGGCACATCATGAAGAGATTCACAAAGGAAAACCAGAACTAGTGTTCCACATTGATGAAGGTGAAGGGTCTGAACCACCTAACCTATTGAAAAATCATTTGGATGTTCCCACAAACTATGATACTCAAACTATTTATTATACTATCTCTGATTAAGACTAATCATACTTAGAACCTCTTCAAACCATCTAATACAAAATTGACATGGAGGAAGAACTAAATAATGCTACTTGGGTAACTATTAGTTTGATACAAAGAATTTAAAATTATTTGAGTTAAAAGAGTACCAAGATGTTTTTCCAAGGATTTATAGTTAAATGAAAGGTGTTCATCCTTCCTTTGTCAAAATTCATATCAAATTATTTTAAGGTTATCAAATAGTCATGAAATGGCCGTATAAGATGAATCCAAGTTTACATACACAAGTGAAAGAGGAAATTGATAGTAGTATATGTGTTGGAGTTATAACCCCAATTGACTAGTCTAAGTGGGTTAGCCCCATGGTAATAAGTATAAATAAATATGGGTACATCATTTTTATGCTGACTACTTAATACTTAATGCATCTTGCATTACTGATCTATTTCTAATTCCATTCATAGAAGAAAACCTTGAAGGTGTCATAGGGTGTGAAATTTACACTTTCACAAATGGATTTTTTGGGTACCATTAGATCTAGATCACTAAGGAGGATCAACCTAAGATTACATTTGTTACCAAATGGGGATATTTCACATATACCATCATTCCATTTGGGTTGAAAAATGCACCTATTGTATTCTCTCATATAGTCATTGAGACTTTTAAAGACTTCATCCATAAATTAATTTAGGTATATGTAGATGATAGTTTTATACACCCTTACATATTAACTTGGTACATCATCATGCTTATCCTTCATCTCTAACATAATGGCCCCCATTCATAATTATTTGGAATAATTACATTTAACTCATCCATTTACCTTTGCCACATGAGTTATTTAAGTTAATTACTATAGTCAAATAGTAATTAACCCTATTTTACCATCCCTAACCATGAATTCATAAAAATAAATAAAAACAAACTCATCCAACCTACAAACAAACCCATCCTATGGTTAAAACAACCCAACAAATGTAAAATCATTCTTTATGCCTGTAAACAAACTATTTGAATAGTTTAAGGATTAACTTCACCCATTTTGGGAAAATTAATGTCAATTTACTAAGATCAATGCTAATTTTCCCAGAATGACATCGATCCATAAATATATAGTGAGCATCCATGGCTTGAGATGATACTTTTGGACTTTGAAACTCTATTAGAATTATCTCAGAACCTATGTATAGACTTTATCAACATTTTTCTACCTTGTGGAACCTCTCTTTGTGAGATTATAAAGAAATTTTGAAGGTTTCTAATCCTACTTTTGTGGTATCCTTTATTTGTGTGTTTTCAACCATACAAGGTTATTATTACATGTTAATTTATTCTAATTTTAACTTTATAGTCTTCAAAACCTATGTGTCATTATTTAAATTTGGTTTTTATCATTTTATCAATATTTCAAGTCATTATTATCTTCTATTTTCATAGTTTAAAAATTTACTCATAATTGACGTTGAACCATCTGAATCGACATCGATCCTATAGGATCATCATCAATCCCTGCTAAAGTATTAAAATAGCCTTGAAGTTTTTTTCCATAATATTCATAATCCTTAAAACTTGTTAAAATTTTCATTCTATTTTTTGAAAATCTATCTTTTACATGTAGATGAACTTGCCTAGATTAGCGCATGATATTATTAGCATATTTGATCTCCAACAACCTTTTTTCATTAATCAAAGTGATATTTCATTTGAATTAGGTATTTGTACTATGGTTTTTGAACTAAATCAATAAATCATTAATGAACATTTAACTATAATTCAAGAGGATGTTGATATAGCTACAAAATTTTGGGATGTTTACTTTGATCATATTAATCTTGATATAGATTAGATATCTCTGGTGTTTTCTATTGCATCATATCCATATATATCTTTGTAATTTCATGTTTATTTATAAAATTAAATATTAAACATGGGATGACATCCACCTAAGGAAGCATATTACTTCTTGGGTCTGATTTCTTACCAGGCAACTCATTCATCTTCTTATTAATCCACTTTCTTTGTGAGTTAGTGTGATTTGTAGGCCATTCTTCCCTAGCCAAAGAGGAGTTCCCACAAGTTTGATCATTAGTGTACAATTGATCTCCATCTCTAGATAATCTTTAAAACCCTATATTTACTTTGTTTTTAGTAGCTAATTAGACCACATTGAAAAAGCAAAAGAAAATACTAAAACATTCTGACACACTCGATGGGACCTTAGGTCTCATTTTTCCTATTAAAATTCAAAAATTTTGAGTTTGATCTCTTTCCCTTTCTTTATGGGAATTCATCCAAAGAAAATCAAGTTTGCATTTTATTTCCTTTTTAAGGTTAAAATAAATTGAATTCATTTTTTTCTACTTAAGTAATTCACATATAATAACCCAAACGGTAAATTCATCGTATTCATCACTCTTTCACACACAAGTCAAATCATAGTCACAATAAAATCATTTAAACACTTGACATAATGAAGCTAATGGTGATTTCATCACCTCATGACAACCTTCTTCCTGATGATCCTACTTGGATTCCACCACCAAGTGGAGGACCAACTCAATTCTATAGCTAAGTATAATCTGTGGACTATCGGTATATCTTGGCTACGCACCTGCACTAACTATGGGATTGTGACGTGAGGGGAGCAGACCCCAAGTATTAAGCCACATACTGGTACCAATACATATTTTCTTTGAGTGCCAAAACAAAACAATCAAAACTAACTTTAGATTATCACTTCTTAGGACCCTTTTTATCCTTTTTATTTATTTCTATTCACATCTTAAAATTAAAAAAGATAAAAAAATTTTGGAATGACTTTAGTTTGTGTATTTTTCATCCATAATTAAAAGTGAGATAATTCAAAAAGAAATTATTGTTTTGTTTTTTCTTTTCTTTTATATCTCATGGTTTTGACTAGGCAACAATCAAAGAAAGAATCCAAAGTGGGTGTCACACCCTCTCTTATGGAGCATACACCTAGCTCCTCCTCCACCCCTGAGTCCTTTGAAAATCCTATGCTCCCACACTTTTATTCTTAAGGATATCCTTATTTTACAAAAATATTAGACAATAACCCTATTTATCTCAATTACTACCTTAGTAATCGAGCAATACACATTCCCCCTTCTCCCCATACCCAAGATTCTAGATATTTATATGGGATGCCTTTCAAGCAAACTAAGAAAATTGAAGGATTTACCATGGCCATGGTATCTTTTTCTACTGAATCTATTCCATATGGTTCTAATATTTAGATGATGTAGTCTTTAGAAAACCAATGACCCATAGTCTCTACCAATTCTCTAACCCCCATTATTCATGATCAAAATACTTATACCATTCAACATATATCTATTATTCTTCCCCAAACATTAGTGGTCTCAATCCCTATAAGTCTACCACCCATCAAAATGAGTCTAACATATAATTCTCAAGCTCTAAACCACCCACAACAAATCCCTCAACAAATCCCTCACACATAAAAAATCCCTCACACACAATAAATCCCTCTAGTAAAACCACCCCAATAGTATGTCTCCTTAATTACCCAATACATGGATTCATCATAACCATTGGTGACTACTTACTTCCAATCTTCCACATAGTAGACTATTCCACTATAGATCCCACAATATGAGGTGGCATTCCAACCTATTATGTCCACTATAGTTAGATACCCTTCCTCAAAACCCCTTTCTACTTCCTTGTCAAATTATCAAAGTCTTTAGAATGGTGTCTTAGGGAATGTGACTCAAAATAACACCCAATTAGACCTCATAAACATCCTTATAAACAAGATGGCTAACTTGGAATCCTCCACCTCTAGACATGATACGATGCTCATATATGAAAAAAATTGTAATGAACCTATCCACTTATCTATTCCCATCTGATTGTATCCCTCACAATGGGAACTTCCCAAGTTTACTAATTTTTATAATAAATAAGATCCCTAGCAACATCTGAGAGCCTTTTGACATGCATGTTACCTTATAGCACATGATGATGCATTACTACTTAGGATTTTTCCTATGTCACTAGCAAGGGCTACACTAGATTATTACAACTCCATCTCTTAGCATTCACTCTTTTCCTTTGGGAAATTGGCCCAAATTTTCTTAGAGCATTTCTCAATCAACATTTCTCAAAAAGTGACTATCATAGATTTATATGCTATTCAACCATTTGAATATGAATCCATATCAAACTTTGTATCTCATTAGCATAGCCTAATCAATCAGTTAATCTTTTCCTTAATATAACCTAAATTAATTGAATTATTTTCATGTTCTTGTGTAAAACACATCTCATCCATGTTAAAAATTTAAACCTTTAATACTTTTAATGAAGCCTTTACCATGGCACGTAAACTCAAAATTTGGGGCATTGAAGAGGGAAAAAATTATGCAATAAAAACTTCAAACCTAACCCCTCAAAAAGCAATAAAAATAATCCTAAACCAAAAGGGGTAGCAAATGCTATTATTCTAAAAACTTCTCCCACTCCAACACCCAATCAATTAGGACCATCTACTTCTCAAACACAACCACCTAGGGTCCTTACTCATTTCCCCCTAGGAAATATACCCCTTTAGGAGAGCCTTACACTTTTATGTTGTATAAACTCCTACAAGCAACCATTCTTGAACTCCCCCCAATTAGACCAATCTATGATACGCATCCTAAACCCACTTGGTATAGAGAGGATGAGTTTTGTGCCTATCATAGGGTAATAAGACATGACATAAAATGATGCCAATCCTTTCAACAATTGGTATAGAACCTCATTAACAAGGGGGACCTTCAATTGGACAATCCAAATTCTCATCCCAACCAATATTTAGATATTTTTAGATTTTTTTTTTCCAAACCATCCATCCACATCAAACACAATCTAGGCTAACCCTAGAGAAACACAAAATCAAGCTACACATATGATTGATATAATCTATGACTAGTTATTGCCTAAAAATCTCAGATAAATCTTCAGTCTTGGATCTCCTTATGTGAGATTTTTTCAATATAAGTCAACCTAAAATTATCAAAACAATTCCCAAAATATCTATAAAGCTCCTTGATCTCATTACATGGGGTTGTTCACATGAACCATCTTCTTCATCTTCCTAAATTGAATCTCCTAAAGTGAAAAATGAAACCACTCCTCAAGATGTGATAGATAAACATCTTGATACTTATAGAGTCAAACATTCCACCCCTTTATTCCTTGGTGAAGCTCTTCATGGTATGCACCTAGATCACAATATAACATGATCCTATCAATTTTATCGATACCAAGACCCTTTGAAATCATCCTTTATCACAATACCTCCTTATCCCAAATCTACTAAGGGAAAGGTTAAAGATTCTATCATTGATAGCTAGGACAATTGTCTTGGTATTCCCCCAAAGAAATCCTTAGCCCATCCTCAAGTCAAGGTCAATCATTTTTAGATGTCAAAAGACAAAAACCTTAGTCTGAATACCCCCTCTATTCTCAACACATGAAAGAGTAAAGGTACAACCCCTTTTATATCATCTCCATAATCTATTATATGTCCTCATCTATCTTTCAAAATTATTTTCCCTATCATATTTTCTTCCATTCAAACACATGGTAAAATACAAAGTCTCCTTCAATTATTAAACACACCTCCATCCTGATATCCATTATCTTCTATTAAAGGACCATTAGATAAATTTAAAGAAAATTTTCCTAAGGTCATCCCAACCATAAAAGCTAAATGTTAAAACCAAATGATCAATACTTTTCCAAAAGAGATTACACAACCTATTATAAGACTAAAAAATAACCCTTTGAAAGGATCTTAAGCTGAAATCTTAAAATAATTGTTGGACACATCCCTCATGATTCCACCACCTATATGGCCCAATAACCCTCACCTTCAAAGACTTGATTGGTATAGAAGTCAAGAGATATGCACATATCATAGAGTAGCTAGACATGATACAAACAATTTTAATGCCCTTAAGGTCATAATCTAATAGCTAATCCAAGATGATGATCTATTAATTGATGATACAAATGATAATGCTCTTAAGTAAAAATTCACCATCCCAAATATTCCACCCACCCATAATCCTGCTAGTCCTATAAGTGATAAAGAGTTAGTCACTTCTTTGGACCCTCCATTATTACACATTGATGTTATCCATGTAACTACTTGCTCTAAAAGTCAAAACTCTAATAAAGCTAAGGTTTCAATTATAGGAGCTTCTACCCATAATATGTCTAAACCATCTAGACAAAATCCTAAAGTCTCTATTATAGGAACTACCTCAATCAAAGCCAAGGAGTTGGTACAAATATCCATATTAAAACAACTCCACTAGTGCCTATAAAAATGTCATTGTATGAACTTATCAAAAACTCTCCACACTATCAACAAGTTATGATAAAAGCTCTCTAGGCTATTAAGGTCTAGCCAGATGAGCCTCAACCATTATAATCATTTATAAGGGCCCTCCAAATAGTGTTAGCTATTATTTTCACTAATTTTGAGGTCATTACTTTATCACCTAAACATCAAGATCCTTCACTTTTCATCATAACTCAAATAAATCAAACTTAGATTAAAAGAGTTGTGATTGATAATGGGTCTAGTAATAATATTATTTCTTCACATTCTTTTCAATAGTTACAACTATCAAAAACCATTGTTTCCCAATCCTGAGCAATTATTTGTGCATTCAATGACATAGTAGCACACATAGTAGGAATGGTTATCATTCCCATTTTCATAGGTTCTCACACTCTCCACAAATTATTTTATGTTATAGAAGGGACATTCTAATATAACATTTTATTAGGACATTTGTGGATTCATGGAATGTGATGTATCCCCTCCACCATCCATCAATGCCTTAAATTTGAACATGAATTCTAGGTCTACATCATCCCCATTGATCCTCATCCCTTCAAATCATTCAACTTCACTTTTTAACCAAGCGATGTCATAATACCCTCACCTAACATAATCCCATCTTCATCTTCTAATCAAGCCTTGACAATCTTGACTATCCCTACATTAAAAATACCATCTCAAGAGTCCATTGATTCCATGATGTAACACATTTTAATGGGGGAATACTAAATATTAACCCTAAACATTTTACCAACCCTTAGGGAATACAATCATCCCAATAAGCAACTCATGTATTTACCTAACCTAGGAGAAATCATCCCATTTGGGCCACCTTTCTTACACACCCACTTGATATATGGTGGAATTGATCAAACAACCCTAAGCCCTGACAACAACACCCATGATAAATCCTTTACATCCAATTTATCATTTCTTAATAAACCCTAGTGTGTGCAAACCTACTTATATTGATGTACCTAGAAGGGCTTTGGCATGGGTAAATATGACCAGGGTCCCCATGACATCACATTAGGATATTTCAAAAAACCACATGAAAAGCATGGCTTAGGCTTTAAAAATTATTCTAAATCCTCTCTTGAACCCATTCTTCTACTATTTTTGGAAGAAGAAGAGAAATCTTCATCATCTGATACCTCTTCCTCGACCAGTGACATGATATCCATCCCTTATAACTTTTTTTAGTTAATTCAATATTTATAAAACCCCTCATCTTTCATCAAAGTGGTGATAACTAAACCATCCCTTTAGCATATCCTAACTTAATAGGATATGATACACTAACCATCCCTATTCTTCAATGTCAAGATGATGAGTCAATCTTGACTCATTTGGGCACTAAAAACTCTTATCTACATAATTCTCTTCCATCTAAAACATATAGATTATTAAATAAATCCACTTCTGATATTAACATTACATCTCAAGAAATGCTGAGGATTGTTAAAATTAGCAAAGCCTTAGATCCCTAAGAAAACTAGGATTTTACCACTTTTCTATCAAACCATCATAAGGCCTTTGCTTGGTCTTATAATGATATGCCTAATATTGACCCCTCAATAGTTATCCGTAATATCATCACCTTTCATAATTCTAAGATGATAAAATAAAAGCTACGTAAAATACATCCCCATGTTTCACCCCTAGTAAAAGAGGAACTGTAGTGCCTCTTATTTGCTAACTTTATTCAACCCATTAATTATCCTTAATGGATGGCCAATATAATTCTAGTCACTAAGCCTATAAGGGGACTTTGCATTTATACTGACTTTCATGATTTAAATCTTGATTATCTAAAAGATGATTTTCCTCTTCCTAACATAGACCAATTAGTGGACCTAATAGCTGGCCATGAAATGTTATCCCTTATGGATGGTTTTTCTAGTTATAATCAAATACTTGTTACACTAGAAGATCAACATAAGACTACTTTTATTACTCCTTAGGGGACCTTTTGCTATTGTGTTATGCCCTTTGTTCTAAAGAACATAGGATCCACCTATTAGTAGGCCATGACTTATATATTTCATGACATAATCCACAAAATTATCAAAGATTATGTAGATTATCTCCTTGATAAGTCAAAATTTTATAAGGATCACTTATCTATACTTAAGGTTATCTTCGATCATCTGGTCTAGTATCATGTGCATCTAAATTCAAAAAAGTGCATTTTTGGTGTCTTGATGGGTAAACTCCTAGGTTTCATTGTCTCTATTTAAGGAATAGAAGTGTATCACACTAAAATCAAGGCTATATAATAAATGCCTCCTCTATAAAAAATTAAGCAACTACATATTTTAGAAGGCAAGCTCCAGTCTATCTATCATTTTATCTCCCAGCTCTCTGATTAGTGTCAACCTTTCCACCATCTATTAAAAAAGGGTAGTAACTTTATATGGGATTCTAATTATTAGGAAGCCTTTAACACACTAAAAAACTATCTTCTATCACCTCTAGTCCTCACTCCACCAAAGGAGGGGTAACCTTTCTTCCTTTATATCTTAGCTATTGATCAGTCTCTAGGTGTTATGCTTGCTCATTGAGATGAACATCATAAAGAACAAGTTGCTTATTATAGAAGTTGTAATCTCATAGAATATGAAACATGTTATCCACATACTAAAAACTTATGCCTAGAATTGGTTCTTATAGCCTCTAAGATTCATCATTAACTACTTAACCACAAGACATATATATTATGACTACTAACCCCCTTAAGTTTATGCATTCTAATCCTTATCAAAATCAATGAATAGCCATGTGGATTATGATTCTAGCTAATTTTGATCTATAATTTCTCCATCAAAATTTTGTTAAAGGATAGATTATTACTAATCACCTAGCGGAGGCACCTCTTAGCAACAACTAACTGATCAATTGTGAATTTATTGATGAATTTATCATATCCACTTCCCAATTTATCCCAAAATATCAAATGACTCTATTATTTGATGGGTCCAAATGTGAGCATGGAGGTGGTGCAAAAATTACATTAAGCCCTCCTCAAGGTATTCCCATTCCTTTATCTTTTAAATTAGACTTTGATTACACTAATAACATGGATGAATACAAAGCATTAATCATAGTCTTGTAAACTACCCTTACATTAGGAGTCAGATCCCTTAATATCTATGGTGATTCTTAGCAAGTGGTCAATCAAATTAATGGTATATATTAATGCAAAAATGATATCCTCTAAAGATATAAGACCTTAGTCGATTATCTCTTACTTGCTTTCAATTGTTACACCATCTAAACTACTCCTAGATCAACTAATAAGTTTGTTGATATTATGGCATCTCTTCCCTCTTTTATCCCATCCTCATCTCAAGAGTCCAAGATATTTTTTCTTATCCGTTAAGAACCAGCCTTCTTACATGAGAAATTATCTTTTGTCTATCAATAATATCTAAGAAAACCCAGAGGAGCCATAATATGCACAAATATTTACTTATTTATCTATAGGATTATCTTCTTCCCATCTATCCAAAGGTGTGTATTCCAATAGAAAGCTTCTCGCTATATTATACTGGGGGGTGATCTCTATAAGTGTGGTTTTGATGGCATTCTTCTTCATTGTCTCTAAAATCATGAAGTTACCTTAACTATTCAGGAAGTAAATAATAGGTCATGTGGTGGACACTTTAGTGGCTACATAATTTCTAAAAAATATTATGTCTACGATACTATTGGCCTACTCTGAGTTAAGATTATTATGCTTACATTAAGAGGTGTGTAAAATTTTAGAAGCATATAAACTTATCCCATGCCCCTAGTAAAGCCTTGCAGGTAGTAAGGGAATTCTGGCCATTCTCCCAATGGGGGCTCAATCTTATAGGGCAAATCAACCCTAAGTCCTCTCAGCATCATGGTTTCATCATTACCGTTACATAATACTTCACCAAGTGGGTAGAAGCTATGATGCTTATCTCGACCAAGGTAAAAAAGATTGTGGAGTTTATCCACCATCACATTATTTATCATTTTAGAATTCCATATAAAATAAAAATAGATAATGGAAAATATTTCAAGAATAAGAAAGTCCAAGCATTATGTGACTCATTTAAAATCAAATTAATTTTTTCCTCGCCTTACTATCCTCAAGCCAATGGTTAAGAAAAATAATCTAATAAAATCCTAGTTAAAATCCTAATCAAAGTCATTAATGAAGCTGGGAAGGATTGGTATCTTTGTATCCCTTTTGCCTTATGGGCATATTGAACTAGTATTTGAACCCCTATAGGTGTTACTCCCTTTTCTCTAGTTTATGTTATGGAAGTTGTACTTCATTTAGAAGTCTGAGTTCCCTCTTTTCATGTATCCCTTGAAGATATCATTTATGATGAGGATTTTTATTATGATCATTTATCCCAGCTTGAACTCTTAGATGAGCATCATGTAATAGCCCTTGATCACCTTCATATATATCAAGAATGACTAAAATGAGCATATAATCAACATGTAAGAGAATGAGAATTTAATATTGGAGACTTTATAATTGAAAAAATAAACATGTCACTAATATGGAATGAAGTAAAATGGGTAAATTTGCTCCTAATTGGCTTGGACCATACATCATAACCCATAAATATGGATTCATAGCATATCATTTGGCTTTTCTTGATGGTAAACCTGAATGAGAACCTCTTAATACATTGCATTTATGTCCTTTTTATAGTTAATAGATCTTGGATCATCTTGGTTAACTTATCTTAAATAATATCATATCCCCTCATCCCAAAATACCATATAATGATATGAGAGTTATGTGGTTGTCTAGTAGTCACTATAACCTCAACCTTGAATATGAATACCCCAATTCTATTCATAGTATTCTCTCATGGATAAGTTTCACCTTTAATGGGAGAAACCCTGGATCATTACTTCTCTTATTTATTAAAGTCTATTAATTTTCCAAGATAACATAATCACCTCATGTAATGAACTCATGGAACTTATCCTAATGTATCTTTTTATGCCAACTTGCATTACTATCTTTGGGATCCAGAATCAAGTGAGCATTGAAAATCAAAGTATCAAAATGGGCTAAATAAATAGACTGATCCCTTGATATAAAATCAAATAATATATTGATCCCTTGAAGGATAGTAGTGCAAAAACATTAGAATGTTGACCACTCCCTTGAAGGATGGCTACCAAGTAGAAAAATTATTGCATTGATCATTTTTTAAATTATTCCACTTAAAAGCCTTAAAAAGCAATAAAATAAATAGCCAAAATCAATATCCTAAGAAATCTTCTTGTATCGATCAAGTTTCTAATTTTAGGCTTCTCATATTGATTAGTCTACCCATTGGCATAAAAATGATCCCTAAAAGATAAATCCTAATTTCAAAATATGGTGTGTAGAAGGTTATCTCTAAAGTAATCCATCCCTCATCTCACTAAAAGCATGTAATCCTAATAAATGACTAGGGTCAAATCTCTAGCTAACTAAGGTTGTGTCAATATCTCTTATCATCTAGCTAAGGATGCATAGACCATGTGTATGAGAGGTTATCTTTTGGTTATGGTCCAAAGTCAATGTTGAGTAAATCCATTATCTATAATCACTAAAAGTCCATAAATCCATAACAATAAAGCATTAAAAGCTATCTATAATCCATAATCATCATTAATCATAAATCCATAATCATCATTAAGCATAAATCCATAATCCATAATTTATTTATGTTCAATCATCTAAGAAACCATAATCATCCACAAGGTTAATAATGGTCTATTTCAAAAGTAGCTTAATATATAATCATAATCCATTAGTAAAAACCCATCTCATGATATAACATTTGAAATCAAAATAACATGTAAAATCTATAATACATAATCCATAAAGCATCCATTTCATATATGATAACAATTATTAGAACTCAAATACATAACATCTAAGTCTATAATCCATCACATCAATAATTCATAAAAACACTACATATCCATATCCATCAATAAATCCATAAACAAACACACATGATCCATCCATAAACATAAGCAATGTCTATATATATATATATACATCAAATGTCTATATAAATGTCATAACATAAATGATATGGGGCTCTCATCCCATATAATACAATCTACTCAGTAAAATAAATCCTACTCAGATGAATGCTATCATATACACATCATCTCCTCCTTAGCCTGTTATGCTCCCTATACTAGTAGACCCCCCAAGAGTCCTCTATGATCTACTATGGCTGGTCACATCTTAAGCAAATTGAGGAAAATCTAATATCCATCTCTATACTATACTCTCATAATATCTCATCTTGGTAAGCAAATATATGTATCTCTATTGTGGTACCATATCTATAGGAGTAATACTAGATCTTGCAATATCTAGAGTTGGTCTCTCTACCAAAGTAGATCTCATCTACTCTATATTTTCTTAGTATCTATCTCACTCTTGTATATCCTAGTCACACTGAACTCTCATGCTATCAAGATCACCCTATAATGTGG
The DNA here is from genome assembly GCA_037957365.1 of Torreya grandis. NCBI lineage: Eukaryota > Viridiplantae > Streptophyta > Pinopsida > Cupressales > Taxaceae > Torreya > Torreya grandis. Next base: position 1,041,861 of record JARHVA010002756.1, on the reverse strand, counting down.
AAATCTAATCCTATAAAATATCATGGGCTATCTATACCTCCTATAGATTAGCCCTTAGTGTATTCCTCTCAGCAATAACTATATCTATACCTATATTCTTATGTGTGGGGGCATCTTGTAATGGTACCTCTTCCATGTATATAATAGGGGCATCCTACTCAACCTCTCCTCTATCCTCACCCTCCTCCCTCACCTCCTCAACAACTACCTCCTCCTGAGTTTTCACTACTCTTTCCTATCTCCTCACCATCTCACCCACAAACCATGATACATAATCATTAATGTATCCAATAACATCTAGGGCAATAGTCATAGGATCCTCTTATAGCCCCATAAAAACCGCTATAGTATCAAGGGTAGGCTAGTCTAGCTCTATATCATCCTGCCTATACAAGCAAAGGGATAATGGAACATCCTATACTAATCTAAATTGATGATAGAACCTATCAAAATAAAATAGCTCAATCTATTTTAGCCATTGTCCATGTACCCATATCTCTCAATCAACATCCGCTATCTCCACATCTAAACTAGGCCATGCTAAGAATTATACATAAGGCATCTAGATAACATCTCTTATCTATAAGCTGTTAAAAACTTGTTTATAGTTTGTTAGATCATGAACTACCCTATTTTTATGTGGAATGACTAGGTCTTCTTTCCACCAAAGGAAGCCTACATTGTAAACCATATCTCTGAATCTAATCCATGGGGTTCCTATGGGGTGAATCACATGAATGTGCTCATACACCTAACAATGTAATAAAAATCTAATATCAAGCCTTGATCAATGCTCAATGCACCGACCCCGCAAATCACTATATATCTACCCCAATAGTATGGGTGCCCAAGAAAAAATAGTCCAGACTCCACCATGTTTTCTATGATTATATTAAAACTCCATGGTAGTTATCCTCTTATAGAATCAAGTAACACATAATAGGTCAGTTTCAGCATCATCATCATTAGTATTAGTCTCTCTATAAGGTCCTAATCATACAATGGCTAGAATGAGAACCCCCCAACAAAGAGTATCATGTCCAATGCATCCTTGCCATATAATCATGCTAGCACCATCATTTTCCCAACCTAATCAACATTATAATTAGGGGCTCCTAGAATCAGTAATCATAAAATTTAATGGTTTTCCTCTATGGTGATCATCATCTCACCAATCAACAGCCAAAGAGTGTTAGTGGTATAACCCCACTACTGTAGCAAATCCACTTTCATATTGATGTCTTGATAGACATAATGATAATGGTGAATCCCTATAAATCCTATAACATCCATATGGGTCCAATCCTCATTGCCCATAAACTCCCATAACTACTCTAATCATGGAAGGACCCTATCCTTCATCATCAATAGCTCTCATGACTATCGTAAACATCCTTTTAGTTACTCAAAATCCTAAGGTTTTTTTACTTCTATTGATTCTCTAAGAATCAATGCTGATTTTAGCAAATTGAAAATGATCCTTATGGACTATGGTTGATCTAGATGAAGCATGTCAATTGCAATAGATCGATGTCAATTTTCTCCCCTAAAAAATTCCCCCCTTGAATCTAACATTTTTAACCTAACCCCCTGCTTCCCACATATTTCTTATTGAATTTGTTTTACCTAAATATAATTTATTCAACCATTTTCATGGAGAGCTAAACAATAGTTGCAATAATAGGTCATTTCAAAGGTCTAAAATGGTAAGTCAAGGAGTCTAAATTATTTTGGATCCACTGTAGTGTATGTTGGGTTCTCCACAAGTCAAATATTAGCCCCTAATAAACCCAAATTAATCCTTAAAGACCAATTTGGGTTCTTTAAATGACTCAAATTATAAAAAATTCATGATTAGAAGTAATTTAGGTTTATGAACCCAAATTACTCCTTCCAATGCTTTGTGGGTTTTCAATGATGCATGACTTTGACATCTTGACATCTTGTAAGGAGTAAAGGAGTAAAGCCATTCATAGAGCCCAATAGGGTCTTAAGCAAAGATAGTTAAATCAGGTTTACCAAAGAGATTTGCTTATAAATTTTACAATTAAAAGCAATGAAAAATCCCAAAAAGGAAGATACAATGCTTTGTGGGTTTTCAAAAGATATTTTATTATGAATTTTATAAGTAGAATCAATCAAAGAACTCGAAGAAGAAAATAGAAGTAAAGTCACTTGAAAAACCCAAATGGATTTGTAGTGCAAAACATAGGAGCTCTAAGGAAGAATCTAAGGTTTGTAGCAGCAAAATAACCCATTTATTATGGAGGGTCATCTTACCATTTATTTTTTAGTGATCTTGGTCATTTCAAGAGGGCAAATCAAGGAGAAGGACAAACTCCAACTAAATGAGAGAATAGCTAGAATCAGTTTCACCTGGATGGTGACTATAAACCATTTTGGAGGATTCTATTTTGGTTCCCAAGATCTCTCTCTTCTCTCCCTCTTTTTATATAAATAGGACCCTTGGGATCTATTTTTATCATCTACAAATAGTATGGTGAAGCCCTTCTAGAATATTTTGCCATTTTCTTGCCTTTTAGAAAAGAAGCATAAGTGTGTTTTCTTTCTAAGTTCTAGACATTTTACTAGGCATTAAAGAGACATAGAGTGACATCAAGTGATGTTTATCCTTATTTTCTCTATCCTTCATGTTTTTCAGCAAAGAGTTGATCCAATAGGTCATGTAGAGTTCATTCTAGATGTATGAGATTTTACATGTGTAACCTTTTTTTGGAATATATAGATTGTCTTTTCTTGTTAATTACATTATGTGATCTCATTAATTTTGTCTCTACATTGAAATAATTATGTTGGAATCTTCTAGAGCTTGAGTTATAGAATATATTCTATTTTATTGTGCATAAGTATAGGGCATACATGTGGATACTAATTCTTGGTGTATCACCATCTTAGACTAGGCTTTTAATTTTGCAAACTTCTAACTCTTTCACTCATAAAAACTAGTTAAATTGTTTTATTCCATAAAAATATAATACAAAGAGCTAACCCTTTCAACCTAGAGGTTCATTTCCACTTATAGGCACACCCATAGGCTTAGAAATGTCCTAACATTACCCAAATCTAGAGGTGACCTAAACAACCCTCTTTTAGGGTGCAAGATTTGGAGATAATAGTTTTGGAATGCTTAGTGGGACCTAAATTATTTCAAATTCAAGGCAAATGCTAGTCTTGATAGGCCTAAGTAGTATAAATACCCCTAACCTAGCATTTTATGACTCTAAAAGGGTGTGAATCCATGGTTCTAGACCAAGTTCTATACATTATCCTACATGGTCCTCATAAGGTCCTTAAGATTTTCTTACCAAGCCCCTTCAACTGAAGCTTTTCTTAAAGAACAATGCCCTGAACCACTCCTAGTCCTATTAAATCCTTGGCAAGGAGGTTTTGGGGAAGAAGTAGAAGGGGTTGAAGAAGTTCAAGGAGAGGATGAAGTTGAATAAGAAGAAGAAATAGAGGATCATAGGGGAAGAAGAGAAATGGGATAAAGGGGAGAGATAGATAAATGTCAACCTTTCCCTAATTTTAATACCCAAAACCCAATAGGGCTTCTTGCATATGATCTTATCCCTCTAAATACTACCAAAATTTTTCCTAGTTTTAATGGAGAGGGTCCTATTACCCCATCTAGACATGTTAGAGACATCTCTAATTTTTGCAAATTCCATAATGTTACTAGGGAAAACATAGAGATCAAGCTACTTAATATGTCTTTAAAAGATAAATCACTTGACTGGTATATAATGTTTGAAGGGGGTTGCATTCAAGTTGGGATGGTTTTGGAGACCTATTGCTGACAAGATTAAAAAATAAGAGTCTTCATGCTTCCCTAATACATCAGTTAAATGTAAGTAGAAGAGGTCCAAATGAATCCATAGGAGATTTCAATGAGACATTTCAAATAACATGGTATATGATACCACCAATCATGAGACCTCCTCCTATCTTTGTGTTCCCAATATACCTCAAAGAGATTGGTACTAATGTTGTTATTATATTGCAATCAATGGGAGGATTCACTCTTCTAGGTATATATAACTAGAAATTAAGGTTGAGAATAACTTCATTCAGGTTGGAAGACTCCCTCAAAGAGTTTTCATGCCTTTGTTGTCCCATAATTTAGTTGAAGCTACAAGCATGTCTCAGGTTCCTAATTCCAATGTGAAGCCAAGAGCCTTTCCTAAGAAGGTAGATAATATTGTGGATAAGGATGAAGAATTCAGATTATTAAGAGCTTAGCTCAAGCAAGCTCAATATAAGGCAAGTGTTCCTCCTAATGCACAATACTATCCTCAACAAGGATATAGAGATCCATCCCAATATAATTATCAAGGCAAAGGATAAAATCAACAAGGTTATAGTAGGTAGCCCAATTCATATAATCCAAATTTTACTCCTCTTATAAAGGTTATTGTTCCAGTTCATGCAAATATAGTGAAAGGAGAAGATCATGTGGACCAATGGGCCAACCTCAAGGTCAATTTACACATGATGATGGAGGAACCTGTTATTGTTTGAATACAGAAGAAAAAGCTACTCCTTACATGATAGTAGAAGAATCATGTCCCAACCAAAGGGATAATCATGGAGAAGGTAGTAGTCCAAGTGTGGGGATGATGAACTTTCAATAGAAGGATGATTTTGTATTAACTCAAGGCATGCTAATTACTGCTAATACAAAGTCTGAGAAGAGATCCTTGGGAGAAGGCTAGGATCCATGAATAGTTCATAGTGATGCCTCTCTAAGGCCACAAAATTCCAATCAAAGTGTTGAACCTTCTACAAGCAATGTTCCTCAACATAATCAGAATGTAAATGTAGCTACTAGGATTGCAACACAATAAGCTACAACTCCTTTATTACTATCAAAAATGAAATATAAAGTGAATACTCCATCTCTAAATATTTTTAAATCATTAAAGAGCACTAATACAAGCATATCCCTTTGGGAGGTTATACATATACCTGGTCAAAAGGAGCTTTTGCAAGAGTAGTTAGCAATCATGCAGGTGGATCCTCAATCTTTAAAGCATCATAGTTTGGCTCTCAAAAATTCTCCAAATCATCTTTTGTATCCTTCCATTAAAGCTAAAAATCCTCCACCCTTGTACCTCACACTCATTATAGGAGATAAGTTGTTCCATAATTTTATTATGGATAGTGGAGCAAGCACTACTATTATGCCTAAAGTAGTGGCTGATAAGCTGGGTTTGAACTATGAGCCTCATAGTAAAGGTGTGTTGTAGCTAGGTGGAACTCTAACCAATTTAATAGGATTGGTCAAAGGTCTGAAAGTGTTTTTACATGGCTACCCAAGCTTCCTTATCATTTAAGATATTATGGTGGTGGACCTTCCAGCACACTTTGCGATACGCTTGTCTAGGGACTTTATGGCCAAGATAGGAGGATACCTTTCTATTGATTGGTACTTTCTAGCTTTCAAGATAAGGTATGAAAATAAGGTAACCATAAGGACTCAAACCTTAGTAAGGTTCCACATCGAGCCATACTTAAAGACAATGAAAAATCAAAACTATCTAATCAGTAAGGAAGAAGAGTCTATCTTGAATAGTGAAACATCTTCTCCTCTTGAAGGTATTTATGACCTCTATCTTGAAAATTAAAACACTAAAACATATGGCCTTAATCCTTACACTTTCATTAAGGAAACTGATTTGGGAGTTTATTGCATGTATGAGAAAAATGTCCCAATACCTTCACTCACCAATGAAGATCATGAGCTTGATGGTATGTGGGAAATGTTCTTTAATGGTTCAAGAAGAAAATTAGGTTAAAGATTTGGTGTCATGTTGGTTTCCCCATTAAATAATCATTACTACTCTTCTTATAGGTTTCACTTGAACTGCACTTGCAACATGGCAAAATATGAAGGCTTAGTTCATGGTCTCCAATAGGCAAAGAAGAGAGGAATCAAGCTTTTGAAAGTCTATGGAGATAGTGAGCAGGTCATTCATCAAGTGAGAAGTAAAAAAAAATGAATAAAACATTTCTTAAGTCCTACGAGCATAGGGTATGGGATATGCTTAAGGATTTTGATGCCTTTAACACCTAGCCCATACCAAGAGCTTTGAACAAGCACGCTGATAGACTAGCTATAATAGGAGCACATTTTAACTTAGCTACTGATGTTGAAAAAGAAAAATATCAATCTCATATCAAGATCATTGTGAGACCTTCCATTCTAGATAATGAAGTGTCATGGAAAGTGTTTGAAAGTGATGAACACATTACACACTTATTTCAAAATGAGGCAAGCTTCTCTTCAATAAATCAAAATAAGTTTCATTATCATTATGAAGGGAAAATTATATAGATAAAGACAAATAAAATACACAAGGGGTTGATTACCTTGTAGAGTGTCTTCAATGAGGATGATCAAAAGAAAAAATAAAGAATGATCATTGTTAAGGTGTGGAGCTAAAAGCTTCACCAAATGAGCGAGTTTGCAAAGTTGTAGGATTTACACAGTCACCGGCGTCAGTCAGGAGTGACTGATGTCAGTCAGGAGTTGATTGGGAGATACCTACGTCAATTATTTTTGGCTGACGTCGGTCAGGTGCAGATAGGTAGGGACCGACGTTGGTCACCTGTGCGTCCAAAATGTTATTTCCATGGATAGAACAGAATGTTTGCATGATAGGATTAAGTGTTAGTCTTAAGTTCACATCTCTATCTTTAGTAAGATTGTTTAGAGCCCTTGATTAGGAGGTGCATCTAATGGCTGTAGTTGTATGCTCATGTTTCCTAGTATTATATATAGGATTAGATCTTCTTAGCTTATTGTGTAGTGTTGAATTGGATAGTACAAGAATTGTATATGTGTATCAATCCAGGTTGTTGGAATTGATTGTAATTGAGAGAGAGAAATCTTGAGGGAAAGAGATCTAGAAAGATATCTGTAGATTTGAGAGAGGTGTGGAAGAAAAGAAGTTTCTTCAATTGTATTCCTTCTGTAAAGAGTTTAATACAAGTTTTCAGGGTGGTTTCTTGTATCTCTTATTCTTTGCTATTTCTGATTCTAGTTACTTATCTTTCTGATTTAATTCTGCATTTAGTTGCTTTCATATTGTAATCACCATTGTTGGTTGATCCCCAACACACATTACCCACTTATTTCAAAATGAGGCAAGCTTCTCTTCAATAAATCAAAATAAGTTTCATTATCATTATGAAGGGCAAATTATATAGATAAAGACAAATAAAATACACAAGGGGCTAATTACCTTGGAGAGTGTCTTCATTGAGGATGATCAAAATAAAAAATAAAGAATGATCATGTCAAGAAAAGAAGATAATGATGATAGAGTTGTGATTTTCAAGGACAAAATTTTGAAGATTGGCAAGGCTTGTTCTCAGTTGGAAAGACAAGATTTTATTACATTATGCAAAGAGTTTCATGAAATCTTTTCCTAGGAATACAAGGACTTGAAGGCCTTCAACCCAAGTCTAGAACATCACACCATTGAGTTAGAGCATGGAGCTCAACTGGTAATACAAATGCAAAGTTCCATCAACCCCAAGGTAGAAGAACTCAGGAACAAATAGTTGACCAAATTGATTGAGTCTAGGATTATCTTTCATATCAAGCATTCAACTTGGGTAGCCAACCTTGTGCCAGTTCAAAATAAGAACGGAGGAATTAGACTTTGTGTGGATTTTTTTGATCTAAAAAAAGTGTCTCTCAAGGATCATTACCCACTCCCTTACATGAAACAAATTCTATAAGTTGTTTCAGGTTCTCAATGTTTATCACTTCTTGATGGTTATTTAGGTTATTGTCAAATATTAGTAAATAAAGGGGATCAACTTAAGACAACCTTCACCACCAAGTGGGGAACCTTTGCCTATAAGAATATTCCATTTGGTTTATCCAATGTTGGAACCACATTTCAAAGGGCAATGAACATGGCTTTCAAAGGTTTGATCAATAAGCTTTTGCTTGTTTACCTTTATGATATAACCATTCTTTCAAAATATTTTGTTGATCATATGGGACATCTAAGGAAAGTGTTTTAGAAGTGTATAGACTATGACATATCCCTCAATCCAAAGAAGTGCATTTTCATTATCTATGAAGGTAAGCTTTTGGGTCATGTTGTTTTAAAAGAAGGGTTATCTATTGACTTTGAAAGGATCAAAGTTATTCTAGGCTTGTCTTAGCCTCAACACAAGAAATGGATACATAGTTTCTTGGGAAAAATAAACTTTTAAAGGAGGCTTATCCCAAACTTTGTAATTATGGGAAAACCTATCAAAACCATGCTAAAAAAGAACCAAGTTTTTAATTGGACAAAGGAAGGTAAACGCAGATATGAGGTAATCAAGCAAGTAATTGTAGCATCTCTCACTATCTTAAATCTAAAATTTTCTAAGGATTTCACTCTTTATAATTTTTCTAACCTTGACACAATCTTAGCCATGCTTATGCAAAATAATGATGAGGATGTTGAGAAGCTAATTACTTTCTTTAGCCAAGGCTTAGAAGACTACAAAGTGATATATTATTTTATTGAGAAGTAATATTTAACCATCATTAGAGGTTTGAAAAAGTTTAGGCATATGGTTTCCAACAATAGGATCCATGTCATGATCTCCCATCCTAGCACCAAGGAGTTTTTCCTAAGCAGAGATCTTAATAAGAAGAGAGCTAGATGGATCATGAAGGTGATGGAATATGACATTGACATCAAGGTAACCAACCTAGTAAGAGGAAGAGGTTTATGTGAGCACTTAGCATCTAAATTTAAAGAGCCAAAAGAGCAATCCTTGGTAAATGAAGTTCAATACTAGCCAACTGATCAAATACAAAATCAAAGTTGGACACAAGACATCATTGGTTTTCTTCAAAATGGTGAGTGTCCCAATGCCTTAAATAAATCTCAAAGAAGGTATTTTAGGATGCAAGTTATTCCTTATTTTCTTGAGTATGACATTCTCTTTAAGAAGGATGTGAGTAATGTGTTGCTAAAATGCATTAACAATGACCAATTTGATATGATTCTAGAAAGCTTCTATAATGGTGCAAATGGTGGTCACTTCTCTCCTAGAATAATATCTACACAAATAATGAGAGCTAGTTACTATTGGCCTAGTCTTTTTAAAGATTGTTATCATTGGGCTAAGGTTTATCCTCAATGTGCTTTATTTTTTGGTAAATAAAATCTTGTTTCCCCTCTATTGAATCCTATCCAAGTGGACTAGCCTTTCATGCAATGGGGTCTTGACTTTATTGGGATGATTAACCCTCCATCAAGTGCTAGACACAAATGGATATTGACAACTATAGACTACTTCATAATATGGGTAGAGGTTATTGCTTTGAAGGAAGCAAATGAAAATGCCATTTTGGAGTTCTATGATAACATTACAAGGTTTAGATCTCTTCATGTGATCATCTTAGATAATGTAATTGCTTTCATAAGTGCTAAAACTTTTGATTGGGTAGCAAAGAGTGGAGTTCATTTGAGTAACTCATCCAACTACTACCCTCAAGGTAATGGATTGGCTAAGTCTACCAACAAGAACCTCATCAAGGTCATCAAGAGGACATTGGAAACCAATCAAAGAGCATGACATATCAATTTGAAGATAGCCTTATGGGTAGATAGAATCACTCCCAAGAAGTCAATTGGAAATTCTCCCTTTGTACTTGTCTATGGGAGAGAAGCTAGGTTATCCATATCACAAGAGAGCCCTACCTTAGAACTTAACCAACAGCTAGAATTACTTGAAAACACTCAAATGGAGGTCAAATTGATAGAATTAATAGAACTGCAAGAGGCAAGAGATGATGCACACAAAGATTTGGAACACCATCAAGTTCTCACAAATAAATCCTTTGACAAAAGGGTAAGGGAAAGAGTGTTCAAATAAAATGACTTGGTCTTGAAATGGGATAAAGATAGAGGAAAACTAGGAAAACATACAAAGTTTTATATCTTATGGAGTGGTCCTTACATCATCAACAAGTGCAAAAAAAGAAAATCCTTTCAACTATCCATATGGATGGAGAAGAGTTGCCTATTATAGTGAATGGAATCCATTTGAATCCATGATTTTGAACCCTTCTAGCCATGTTTTGTATATACTTTGTTCTAGTGTGTTTCCTTTGTTGTGTTGTTTTCCCTAAGTGCTTTGTAGCACAGGTGTGTTTTCCTTCCTTTGTTTGGTGTGCATCTCTATCTTGTGTGTGTAATCAACCCATATAGTGTGTTTTTGAACCAAATGTTGTTTAGTTCTCTTTGAATTACCTATATTCATGACTCCATGCACAATGGAAGGATTTATGTGATTGGTCTTTGACATAGTAGGCATGCCTTCCCTCAAAATCACCAAGAATGTTGACCAAATTTCATCTCAGTATAATTTTTTCAACCATTTTCATGGAGAGCCAAATAATAGTTTCAAGAACAGGTAATTTCAGAGGTCCAAAATTTCAAGTCAAGGAGGTTAAAGTGTTTTGGCACCATTTTAGTTTAGGTCAGGTTATCCACAAGTCAGGTCTGAGCCCCTCATAAAATTGAATTACTCCTTAAATGCCAAGTCAGGTTCCCTGAATGACTTAACTTATAAAAATTTCATGAGTAGAATTAATCCAAGTTTACGAACCTGAATTACTCCTTCCAATGCTTAATGGGGTTTCAACGATGCATGAATTTGGGTTTTCAAACAAGCTTCACTAATAAATTTTTATAAGTAGTGAGTAATGAGAGGTCTAAAGTAAGTAATTAATAGGGCTAAGAAAAGATGAAATGGTCTTGATAATGTTCCCCCCAACTGTCCCTTCATACATTTTTGAAGGGCACTTTGTTTTCCCAAGTGTCCCTTTAAACTTTTCTAAAGGGCACTTTTTTTTCTAAGTGACCCTTTGGAAAAGTTCCGAAGGGCACTTTTCTTCCCAAGTGTCCCTTCAAACTTTTTTGAAGGGAAATTTTATTCTAAGTGACCATTAAAAAATTTTTTGAAGGGCACTTTTTAGCCCAAGTGTCCTTTCAAACTTTTTTGAAGGGCACTTTGTTGTCTAAGTGAGCCTTCAAAAAAGTTTCAAAGGGTACTTTTCTTCCCAAGTGACCCTTTGGACTTTATCAAAGGGAACTTTGTCTTTGGAAATGCCCTTTGGAAAAGTTCCAAAGGGATATTTCCTTTGGAAATGCCCTTCAAATTTTTTTGAAGGGACCTTGTGCCTTTCCCAAGTGTCCTTCAGAACTTTTTCGAAGGACACTTTTCCAGGTGTCCTTTAAGAAAAGTTCCTAAAGGAACTAGCCATTGAATTTCAAGAAAAATCCCTAAAATAATTCCTTTAGATAAACTATTTGAAGGAATTAATTTAAAAAAATTTCTTGAAACATAATCTCGACCTGATGAATCCCCATAACATGTCGCAGGATGTCAAGTTTAATATAGCCAACTAGCTATTGGGATTCAAAGATGACATGCCACAAGATGTCAAATTTAGGGTGGCCAACTAGCCATTGAGACTCAAATATGATGTGTGGTAGGACATCAAATTCATTCCTAAATTCTTAAAATAAGGATTAAAGCCATTCAGAGAGCCTGCCAGGGTCTTAAGCAAAGATAGTGCAAATTTGGTTTCCCAAAGAGCTTTGTTTATGGATTTTACAATTAAAAGAAATAAAAAACCTTGAAAAAGAAGAGAAAATGCTTTTAAAGTTTCCAAAAGAGCTTTTCTTATGAATTTTACAAGTAGAAGCAATCAAAGAACCTGAAGAAGCAAGTAAAAGTAAAGTCATTTAGAAAACCTGAATAGGTCTGTAGTGTAAAATGTAGGATCTCTCAAGAAGAATATAAGGTTCATAGTAGTGATCCAAGACATTTATTATTAAGGGTCATTTCACCTTTGATTTTTTAGTGATCTTAGTCATTTCAAGAGGGTGAATCAAAGAGAAGGACAAATTCTAACTGAATGAGAGAACAACTGGAATCAATTTCACAAAGATGGTGACTATAAACCATTTTGAAGGATTCTATTTTGGTGCCCAAGAGATATCTCTTCTCTCCCTCTTTTTATATAAATAAGATCCTTGGGCTCTTGTTTTATTATCCATAGATAGTATGGTGAAGCCTTGATAGAATGTTTTGCTATTCTTTCCTTTGGGAAAAGAAGCATAAGTCTATAGTTCTAGACATTTTCTAGGGCATGCAAGTGTCATAGAGTGACAACAAGTGATGTTTTATCCCTTTGTTCTTTATCTTTCATGTTTTTGAGCAAAGAGTTAATCCAACAGGTCATGTAGAGTGCATTCTAGATGTATGAGATTTTACACATATATAACCTTTTTTTTGGACTATACAAGTAATCTTTTCCTATTATTTACCTTGTGTAATCTCATTTATTTTATCTCTACATTGATATACTTATGTTGGAATCTTTTAGAGATTGAGTTATAGACTGTATTGTGTTATATTGTGCATAAGTATAGGGCATACATGTGGATACTAATACTTGGTGTATCACCATCTTAGACTAAGCTTTTAATCTATGCAAAATTCTAACTCTTTTCACTCATACAAACTAGTTCAGTAGTTTTATTTCACAAAGAGCTAAAATAGAGAGCTAGCCCTTTCAACCTAGAGGTTCGTTTTCACTTATAGGCACACCCACAGGCCTAGAAATGTCCCAACATTACCCAAATATGTACGAGGCCTGAACAACCCTCTTCTAGGGTACAATATTTGGAGAAATAGTTTTGGAATGCTTGGTGGGACCTAAATTATTGCTAAGTCAAGGTGAATTATGGTCTTGATAGGCCTAAGTAGTAGAAATACCCCTAACCTAGTATTTAGTGACTCCAAAAGAGTGTGAATCCCTAGTTCTAGACCAAGTTTTATACATTATCCTACATGGTCCTCATAAGGTCCTTAAGATTTTTTGTCCAAGCCCCTATAGCTAAAGCTTTCCCTGAAGAACAATGCCCTGAACCACTCTTAGCCCTAACAAATCCTTGGCAAGAAGGTTTTGGGGAAGAAACAAAAGAGGTTGAAGAAGTTCAAGGAGAGGATGAAGTTGAAAGAAAAGAAGAAATAGAGGATCATAAGGGAAGAATAAAAATGGGAGAAAGGGGAGAGATAGATAAACATCAACCTTTCCCTACTTTTAATACCCAAAACCCAATAGAGATTTTTGTATATGATCCCATCCCTTCAAATACTACCAAAATTATTCCTAGTTTTAATGGAGAGGGTCCTATTACCCCATCTAGACATATTAGAGACATCTATAATTTTTGCAAATTCCATAATGTTACTAGGGCCAACATAGCCATTAGGCTACTTACTATGTCTTTAAAAAGCAACACACTTTATTGGTATAGAACATTGGAAGGGGGATGCATTACAAGTTAGGATTGTTTTGGAGACCTATTACTAACAATATTTTAAAATAAGAGTGATCACGGTTCCCTAATACATCAGCTAAATGTTAGCAGAAGAGGTCTAAATAAATCCATAGGAGATTTCAATGAGATATTTCAAAGAACATGATATAGGCTGCCACCAATCATGAAACCTCCTCCTAGCTTTGTGTTCCCAACATAGCTCAAAGGGATTGGTACTGATGTTGTTGTTATGCTGTAGTCAATGGGTGGATTCACTCTTCTAGGTGCATATGTGCTAGCAATTTAGGTTGAGAATAACTTGATTCAGGCTAGAAAACTCCCTCTAAGAGTTTCCATGCCTTTGTTATCCCATAATTTAGTTGAAGCTCTAAGCATGTCTTAGGTTCCCAATGCCAATGTGAAGCCAAGAGCCTTTCCCAAGAAGGTGGATAAAATTATGGATAAGGATGAAGAAATTAGATCATTGAGAGCTTAGCTCAAGTAAGCTCAATATCAGCTTAGTGCTCCTCCTAATACACAATAATATCCTTAAAAATTATATAGATCTCCATCCCAATACAATTATCAAGGGACATGATAAAATCAACAAGGTTATAATAGGTAAACCAATGCATATAATCCAAATTCTAATCTTCTTATAAAGTTTATTGTTCTAGTTCATACAAATCTAGTGCAAGTAAAATATCATGTGGAAAAATGGGGACAGCCTCAAGGTTAATTTACACATGATGATGAAGGAAACAACTACGATTAGACTACACAAGAAGAATCTACTTCTTAAATGATAGTAGAAGAACCATGTCCTAGCCAAAGGGATAATCATGGAGAAGGCAGTAGCCCATGTGTGGGGGTGATGAACTTTCAAGAGAAGGATGATTTTGTGTTAATGCAAGGCATGTCAATTATAGCTAATACAAGGTCCAAGAAAAAAACCTTAGGAGAAGGCCAAGATCCATGAATAGTTCCAAGTGATGCCTCTCCAAGGCCACAAACACCAATCAAAGTTTTGTAACTTCTACAAGCTATATTCCTTAATAGAATTAGAATGTAAATACAACTACTAAGATTGCAACACAATAGGATATAACTCCTTTATTACCATAAAAAATTCTATAGAAATTAAATACTCCATCTCTAAATATTGTGGACTCATTAAAGAGAACTAAGACAATCATATCCTTTTAGGAGGTTCTACATATACCTGGTCAAAAGAAGCTTTCACAAGAGTAGTTAGCAAGCATTCAGGTGGCTCCTCAATCTTCAAGGCATCATAGTGTGGCTCTCACAAATTATCCAAATCATCTTTTGAAGCCTTTCACTAAATCTAAAAATACTCCACCTTTCTACCTCACACTCATTATAGGAGATAAGTTGGTCCACAATTATATTATGTATAGTGGATCAAGCACTAATGTTATGCCTAAACTAGTGGATAATAAGTTAGCTTTGAAATATGAACCACATACTAAAGGCATATTGTAACTAGATGGAACTCTAACCAAGATAGTAGGATTGGTCAAATGTTTGAAAGTGTTTTTACATGGCTGCCCAAGCTTCCCTATCACGCAAGATATTGTGGTGGTGGACCTTCCGGTACACTTTTCTATATGCTTGTCTATAGACTTTATGGACAAGATAGGAGGATACCTTTCTATTGATTGGTCCTTTCTAACTTTCAATACAAGGTATGGAACCAAGGTAATAATAAGGATTAAACCCTTAGTATAATTCCACATTGAGCCATACTTGGAGACAATGACAAATCAAAACTATCTAATTAGCAAGGAGGAAGAGGCCATGATGAATAGTAAAACATCTTCTCCTCTCCAACCTCTATCTTGACAAGTACAACACTAAAACACATGGCCTTGATCCTTACACTTTCATTGAGGAAACTGATTTGGGAGTTTATTGCATGTATGAGAAAAATGTCCCAATTCCTTCACTCACCAATGAAGATCATGAGCTTGATGGCATATGGGAAATATTATTTGATGGTTCAAGGAGAAAAGTAGGTGTAGGAGTGTCATGTCCCCTTTTTTGAGGACATTGACAGATTTGATGATTGGCCTATTATGTGACCTTCGTAGGCTAATAGGATGGATAGAGGGTCATAATGGAGCTTGGATTGACTTTGATTCACAGGATTTCTACATTTGATTTTCATTCAGGTTATTTTGGACACATTTGGCTGAGCTCCTACTTTTTAGGGATATTTGATATGCAGTGGAGCACCTTTATTTTGGTATGGTCATGTGCGGAATCACTCCCTGATTCACCTGCTTCGATCGGTTTGAGGATCCGACATATATTGAGGGAGATATTAATATTTGATTGATTTAATCAAATATTAATTATTTGGTCTCATTAATAATTAATTATTAATTATTAATTATTTTCTCTAATTTTAAATTAGAAACCCTAATGCTAATTTAAGAAAACCCTAATTAGGGCAAGCATATCTTTTGAGGGTATAAGGGTTTCACATGGAGGCCATTATGGATTATGCTATTGATTATTGATTATTGAAAATTGAAGAATTTCTTCTGTGAAGACTGAGCCTAGGGTTCAAGGATTCCATTTGCATTGGAGAACGTTCCCTCTTCAGTGTGTGCAATTAAGAGGCTGTGAAATATCAGCTGATCTATTGCCCAAGTGAGAGATAGGTTCATCCAGAAGTTATCACAGAATTTCAGGTTTGAGAGATAACTTCACACAGAAGTTATCACAGATATTCCAGGTATTTATTGCTTTATGTTTTGATTCAATAAATTATACAGCTAGAGATCTACTGTGCTAGAGACAGATATCTTTAGATCAGGGGTTGAAAATAGGGAAGTTGTGCTTAATTTGCGGCCGTACAGAATCCGTACGGGTTCGTACAGACCAGTGCAGGAACCGACCTCGGCAGACAGAGGGTTTCAGTGACCGACATCAGTCGACTGAAGACCGACGTCGGCAGAAATCCGACCGGCAGAGACCGACGTCGGCAAGATATCGACCGACGACGGCGACTGTGTGTCGACACAGAAGGGCCGAGACTTTCTAGAACTCAATTTGCACTTCCAGATTTGCAAAGCCAGGGTTTTCAAGACTGTATTTCATATTTATATGCATATTAGAGGACTGCAATTGTAATAATTTACAAGGACAAGTGATACAATCTGTAATTTGTTATTAAAAGACTATATTATTGTGATCTTTCTGAATTTATTCAACAGCTATTATATCTTGGTTCAGATTTTTTGTGTTGCTATATTTCCTATTTACAAGGGGATATTACAGTGGTATCAGAGCTTATTGTGCAGATAAGAGAGCCCCTAAGTAAGGGACATCATAGTGGTATCAGAGCTTTTGTCTTTGGTATCAGTGTTTTATGTCTTTCATATATCCCTATTAGAAGGGGATATTACAGTGGTATCAGAGCCAAATTCCTGCCATCCTGTTGGGCACATCAGAGCTAATGTCTTGCCATCTTGTTGGGTAGTTTGGGTAGATTGAATCAGTGAAGGATCATGATGCCTTCATATACTCAGAAACAGTGGGACAATGATATGAAGAAGCTGGAACATAGTTTGAAGCAGTTGGATGAAACCCAGAAGAGGATGAATGAAATTCTTTCATATCCTACATCCAAAAACAAACCCGCATGGTATATGACAGCGAAGGAGGAGTGGGAGTTAGTACCACCTCGAATTCAGAAGTTGTTGCCTTTTGATCGCTTTGTTAAGCATAGGAGAGAGCACTACAGATCACTTCGACGAAAGAGTAGCATGTCCCATGATTATTATGATTATGAGATAGGAGATAGTGAAGATGATGATGAGTTAGATGCTTACACTCAGAGTGTACAGGTGGGCTCAGATGTTAGTGCACTGAGGGTTGATGATCTCTCAACTATGGCAGAGATTGTAGCAGAGTCCCAGGATCCTATTATTGCAAATGATACTCAGGAGAATGCAGTGGACAGTTTTGAGGACTTAGTTTCACCGGTTGTTTCTTTCTGTATGGAAGAGTTAGACAGTGATGCTATAGTTGTTGATACTCCGTCTATTGATATGAGCTTTGACGTTGATCATTTGTATATTGAGGTGGTTGGTGATGAGTACATTCCTGCAGTTGTTGCTGATGAGCATGTTGTTGAGGCTGATACACGTATTCAGGGTTTGGGAGTACCTGATTCTGATGAGCGGGAGATACCAGGGGAGTCGAGTCTCCAGATTGATTATTCTCACACAGATGACAGTGTGGTACAGTTGGTTGTGCCACCTTTACAGAGAGATCAGTTGGGGTGTGTGGGGGAGTATGTTGATGCTTCCACATATAATTTCTACTGCACTGAACCATTCATGGAGTATTTGCTGGATAGTGCAGGTGTTCGTCTGGACTCACATAAGATGACAGACGGTATTCTTGTCCGAGGTTCTAGTGCTATTAGCAGATTGGGTAAGGAGATTTTATGAACCCTTTCCACTATATTACCTTACAGGGATGTTGAGGTGATGTTTGTTGAGCCGAGATTGGAGCCATCCATTGAGTCCCAGTTTGGCAATAGTGTGCCAGTAGCAGAGTTTGGGGATTCTTACCAACATCATACGGTGAGGTATGCTCCTTATTTTTCTTTGCATCTAGAGATTAGTTTTGGTATCAGTGACTCAGGGACCAATGATTGTCATATCCACGGTCCAGTTGGGTGTGAGTATCAGTTAGATAGGGACTTGAATGTTGACAGGGTTGATATTTTAGTTGGCTTGAGTCCCATAGACTGGTTTCTTCTACCGGCATCTACAGTTGGTCTTCAGTTAGTTGTTTGGGTGCCGAGTGTAGTTTTTTAGTTACTGATTTTGATACTGTTGATGCTGTTGATGTTGATGATTTATTCACACGGGTTGATTGGTGACATGATGGATGTTACACAATTTTTTCCTTGGGATCCAGGTGGATTGAGTAGTTCATTGTTTCGAGATTGCTTGGGGACAAGCAATTTCCAGAGGGGCGGATTGTCATGTCCCCTTTTTTGAGGACATTGACAGATTTGATGATTGGCCTATTATGCGACCTTCGTAGGCTAATAGGATGGATAGAGGGTCATAATGGAGCTTGGATTGACTTTGATTCACAGGATTTCTACATTTGATTTTCATTCAGGTTATTTTGGACACATTTGGCTGAGCTCCTACTTTTTAGGGATATTTGATATGCAGTGGAGCACCTTTATTTTGGTATGGTCATGTGCGGAATCACTCCCTGATTCACCTGCTTCGATCGGTTTGAGGATCCGACATATATTGAGGGAGATATTAATATTTGATTGATTTAATCAAATATTAATTATTTGGTCTCATTAATAATTAATTATTAATTATTAATTATTTGCTCTAATTTTAAATTAGAAACCCTAATGCTAATTTAAGAAAACCCTAATTAGGGCAAGCATATCTTTTGAGGGTATAAGGGTTTCACATGGAGGCCATTATGGATTATGCTATTGATTATTGATTATTGAAAATTGAAGAATTTCTTCTGTGAAGACTGAGCCTAGGGTTCAAGGATTCCATTTGCATTGGAGAACGTTCCCTCTTCAGTGTGTGCAATTAAGAGGCTGTGAAATATCAGCTGATCTATTGCCCAAGTGAGAGATAGGTTCATCCAGAAGTTATCACAGAATTTCAGGTTTGAGAGATAACTTCACACAGAAGTTATCACAGATATTCCAGGTATTTATTGCTTTATGTTTTGATTCAATAAATTATACAGCTAGAGATCTACTGTGCTAGAGACAGATATCTTCAGATCAGGGGTTGAAAACAGGGAAGTTGTGCTTAATTTGCGGCCGTACAGAATCCGTACGGGTTCGTACAGACCAGTGCAGGAACCGACCTCGGCAGACAGAGGGTTTCAGTGACCGACATCGGTCGACTGAAGACCGACGTCGGCAGAAATCCGACCGGCAGAGACCGACGTCGGCAAGATATCGACCGACGACGGCGACTGTGTGTCGACACAGAAGGGCCGAGACTTTCCAGAACTCAATTTGCACTTCCAGATTTGCAAAGCCAGGGTTTTCAAGACTGTATTTCATATTTATATGCATATTAGAGGACTGCAATTGTAATAATTTACAAGGACAAGTGATACAATCTGTAATTTGTTATTAAAAGACTATATTATTGTGATCTTTCTGAATTTATTCAACAGCTATTATATCTTGGTTCAGATTTTTTGTGTTGCTATATTTCCTATTTACAAGGGGATATTACAGTGGTATCAGAGCTTATTGTGCAGATAAGAGAGCCCCTAAGTAAGGGACATCATAGTGGTATCAGAGCTTTTGTCTTTGGTATCAGTGTTTTATGTCTTTCATATATCCCTATTAGAAGGGGATATTACAGTGGTATCAGAGCCAAATTCCTGCCATCCTGTTGGGCACATCAGAGCTAATGTCTTGCCATCTTGTTGGGTAGTTTGGGTAGATTGAATCAGCGAAGGATCATGATGCCTTCATATACTCAGAAACAGTGGGACAATGATATGAAGAAGCTGGAACATAGTTTGAAGCAGTTGGATGAAACCCAGAAGAGGATGAATGAAATTCTTTCATATCCTACATCCAAAAACAAACCTGCATGGTATATGACAGCGAAGGAGGAGTGGGAGTTAGTACTACCTCGAATTCAGAAGTTGTTGCCTTTTGATCGCTTTGTTAAGCATAGGAGAGAGCACTACAGATCACTTCGATGAAAGAGTAGCATGTCCCATGATTATTATGATTATGAGATAGGAGATAGTGAAGATGATGAAAAGTTAGATGCTTACACTCAGAGTGTACAGGTGGGCTCAGATGTTAGTGCACTGAGGGTTGATGATCTCTCAACTATGGCAGAGATTGTAGCAGAGTCCCAGGATCCTATTATTGCAAATGATACTCAGGAGAATGCAGTGGACAGTTTTGAGGACTTAGTTTCACCGGTTGTTTCTTTCTGTATGGAAGAGTTAGACAGTGATGCTATAGTTGTTGATACTCCGTCTATTGATATGAGCTTTGACGTTGATCATTTGTATATTGAGGTGGTTGGTGATGAGTACATTCCTGCAGTTGTTGCTGATGAGCATGTTGTTGAGGCTGATACACGTATTCAGGGTTTGGGAGTACCTGATTCTGATGAGCGGGAGATACCAGGGGAGTCGAGTCTCCAGATTGATTATTCTCACACAGATGACAGTGTGGTACAGTTGGTTGTGCCACCTTTACAGAGAGATCAGTTGGGGTGTGTGGGGGAGTATGTTGATGCTTCCACATATAATTTCTACTGCACTGAACCATTCATGGAGTATTTGCTGGATAGTGCAGGTGTTCGTCTGGACTCACATAAGATGACAGACGGTATTCTTGTCCGAGGTTCTAGTGCTATTAGCAGATTGGGTAAGGAGATTTTATGAACCCTTTCCACTATATTACCTTACAGGGATGTTGAGGTGATGTTTGTTGAGCCGAGATTGGAGCCATCCATTGAGTCCCAGTTTGGCAATAGTGTGCCAGTAGCAGAGTTTGGGGATTCTTACCAACATCATACGGTGAGGTATGCTCCTTATTTTTCTTTGCATCTAGAGATTAGTTTTGGTGTCAGTGACTCAGGGACCAATGATTGTCATATCCACGGTCCAGTTGGGTGTGAGTATCAGTTAGATAGGGACTTGAATGTTGACAGGGTTGATATTTTAGTTGGCTTGAGTCCCATAGACTGGTTTCTTCTACCGGCATCTACAGTTGGTCTTCAGTTAGTTGTTTGGGTGCCGAGTGTAGTTTTTTAGTTACTGATTTTGATACTGTTGATGCTGTTGATGTTGATGATTTATTCACACGGGTTGATTGGTGACATGATGGATGTTACACAATTTTTTCCTTGGGATCCAGGTGGATTGAGTAGTTCATTGTTTCGAGATTGCTTGGGGACAAGCAATTTCCAGAGGGGCGGATTGTCATGTCCCCTTTTTTGAGGACATTGACAGATTTGATGATTGGCCTATTATGCGACCTTCGTAGGCTAATAGGATGGATAGAGGGTCATAATGGAGCTTGGATTGACTTTGATTCACAGGATTTCTACATTTGATTTTCATTCAGGTTATTTTGGACACATTTGGCTGAGCTCCTACTTTTTAGGGATATTTGATATGCAGTGGAGCACCTTTATTTTGGTATGGTCATGTGCGGAATCACTCCCTGATTCACCTGCTTCGATCGGTTTGAGGATCGGACATATATTGAGGGAGATATTAATATTTGATTGATTTAATCAAATATTAATTATTTGGTCTCATTAATAATTAATTATTAATTATTAATTATTTGCTCTAATTTTAAATTAGAAACCCTAATGCTAATTTAAGAAAACCCTAATTAGGGCAAGCATATCTTTTGAGGGTATAAGGGTTTCACATGGAGGCCATTATGGATTATGCTATTGATTATTGATTATTGAAAATTGAAGAATTTCTTCTGTGAAGACTGAGCCTAGGGTTCAAGGATTCCATTTGCATTGGAGAACGTTCCCTCTTCAGTGTGTGCAATTAAGAGGCTGTGAAATATCAGCTGATCTATTGCCCAAGTGAGAGATAGCTTCATCCAGAAGTTATCACAGAATTTTAGGTTTGAGAGATAACTTCACACAGAAGTTATCACAGATATTCCAGGTATTTATTGCTTTATGTTTTGATTCAATAAATTACACAGCTAGAGATCTACTGTGCTAGAGACAGATATCTTCAGATCAGGGGTTGAAAACAGGGAAGTTGTGCTTAATTTACGGCCGTACAGAATCCGTACGGGTTCGTACAGACCAGTGCAGGAATCGACCTCGGCAGACAGAGGGTTTCAGTGATCGACATCGGTTGACTGAAGACCGACGTCGGTAGAAATTTGACTGGCAGAGACCGACGTCGGTGAGATATCGACCGATGACGGCGACTGTGTGTCGACACAGAAGGGCCGAGACTTTCCAGAACTCAATTTGCACTTCCAGATTTGCAAAGCCAGGGTTTTCAAGACTGTATTTCATATTTATATGCATATTAGAGGACTACAATTGTAATAATTTACAAGGACAAGTGATACAATCTATAATTTGTTATTAAAATACTATATTATTGTGATCTTTCTGAATTTATTCAATAGCTATTATATCTTGGTTCAGATTTTTTGTGTTGCTATATTTCCTGTTTACAAGGGGATATTACAGTGGTATCAGAGCTTATTGTGCAGATAAGAGAGCCCCTAAGTAAGGGACATCACAGTGGTATCAGAGCTTTTGTCTTTGGTATCAGTGTTTTGTGTCTTTCATATATCCCTATTAGAAGGGGATATTACAAGGAGCTAGTGTCATGTTGATATCCCCATCAAATAATCATTACTACTCTTCTTATAGGTTTCAATTTAGATGCACTTGCAACATGGTAGAATATGAAGGCTTAGTTCATGGTCTCCAATGGGCAAAGAATAGAGGAATCAAGATTTTGAAAGTCTATGGAGATAGTGAGCTGGTCATTCATCAAGTGAGAATTCAAGCTACAACCAAGAACCCCTTTCTCAATTCCTAAGATCATAGGGTATGGGATCTACTTGAGTATTTTGATGCCTTGAACATCTAACCCATACCAAGAGACTTGAACAATCATGTTGATAGCTTGGCTACAATAGGAACACATTTTGACTTAGCTACTAATGTTTAATAATAGAAATATCAATCTCATATCAAGATCATTTTGATACCTTCCATTCCAGATAATGGATTGTCATGGAAAGTGTTTGAAAGTGATGAACACATTACACACTTCTTATAAAATAAGGCAATCTTCTCTTTAATAAATCAAAAGAAGTTACATGATTATTATGAAGAGTAGATTATACAGTTGAAGACAAATAAAATACCTGATGGGCTTATTAACTTGGTGAGTGTTTTCAATGAGGATTATCAAAAGAAAAACCAAAGAATGAGCATGTTAACAAAATAAGAGAACTATGAGAGAGTTCTAATTTTCAGGGATAAACTTTTTAAGATTGGTAAGGCTTGTTCTCAAATAAAAAAGCAATATTTTATTACATTATGGAAAGAGTTTCATGACATCTTTGCCTGGGAATATAAGGACATGAAGGGATTTGACCCAATTCTATCTCATCACACTATTGAGTTGGAGCATGGAGCTAAACTGGTAAGACAAAAGCAAAGGCCTATCAACACCAAGGTAGAAGAACTCATGAAGAAATATCTAACCAAATTGATTAATTTTAGGATTATCTTTCCTATCAAGAATTCAACTTGGGTAGCCAACCTTATGCTAGTTCAAAATAATAATGGATAAATTAGACTTTGTGTGGATTTTTTTGATCTAAAAAAAGTGTCTCTCAAGGATCATTACCCACTCCCTTCCATGGAACAAATTCTACAAGTTATTTTAGGTTCTCAACATTTCTCACTTCTTGATGGTTATTGAGGTTATAATCAAATATTAGTAAATGAAGGGGATCAATTCAAGACAACCTTCACCACCAAGTGGGGGACCTTTTCCTACAAGAAGATGTAATTTGGTTTATAATTTTGGAGCTACATTTCAAAGGGTAATGTACATAGCTTTCAAGGGTTTGATCAATACTTTTTTGCTTATTTACCTTGATGATATAACCATTTTTTCAAAGGATGTTTATGATCATATGGGATATCTAAGGCAAGTGTTTGAGAAGTGTAGAGAGTATGTCATATCCTTCATTCAAAAGAAGTGCATTTTCACTATCCATGAAGGCAAGCTTTTGGTTCATGTTATTTCAAAATAAGGCTTATTTATTTACCCCAAAAGGATCGAATATAGTCTAGGCTTATCTTTACCTCAACACAAGAAATGGCTACAAATTTTCTTGGGAAAAATAAAATTTGTAAGGAGGTTTATGCCAAACTTTGCAACTGTCATAAAACCTCTCATAGCCATGCTTAAAAAGAACCAAGTTTTTAATTAGACAAAGTAAGGTAAAGGTACCTTTGAGTTAATCAAGAAAGAAATTGCAACATCTCCTACTCTCTTAAATATAAACTTTGTTAAGTATTTAATTCTTTATACTTTCACTAACCTTGACACAATCTTAGCCATGCTTATGCAAAAGAATGATGAGGATGTTGAGCAACTAATTGCTTTCTTTAGCCAAAGCTTAGAAGACTATGAAGTGAGATATTATTTTGTTGAGAAGTAAGATTTAACCATCATTAGAGGTTTGAAAAAGTTTATACATGTGATTTTCAACAAAAAGATCCATGTCATGGTCTCCCATCCTAGCACCAAGGAGTTTCTCCTAAGCAGGGATCTCAATGAGAAGAGAGCTAGATGGATCATGGAGGTGATGGAATATGACATTAACATCAAGGTAACTAGACTAGTAAGAGTAAGAGGTTTATATGAGCACTTAGCATCTTAATTTCAAGAGCCAAAAGAGCAAGCCTTGGTATATCAATCTCAAGACTAGCTAGCCAGGGTATAATTTAAGAAACCCCTCCTTTAGAAAGGGTGTAAAAAATTGGTGAAAGGTGTAAAACACCTGACAAAAAAATTTATTTTTTGTGGCAAAAAAAATAGTTTACAAAGAAAAAATAATAATCTCCATCGGCGAATCATTCATAGTCTCTCAAACAATGTGTAAAATCTAGGCAAATTATGTTATTTTAAAACCACAAAAAAATTATACATTGGCGAACAAAAAAATTATAATCATAGTAAAATTTTAATTTTTTGGGTGAATCATTTCATTTTTTTTCATAAACCTTACCAATATGTTTTCTTATAGTGTCAAGCTTTAACTGCAACTTTTTCTCTTTTAGTTTTCCAGGTACAAATCGTACACTTGCATTCTATTGGTGGTTCATCATTATTTATGACTAGCTCAATAAACCAGTACTTTGCCCACAAAATCATGAATGCCACTCCCATTATTTTTCAACTTTATCATTTACTGACACTTTCTCTCACAAGGGCTCATTGGTGCATTAAATCTCACAGAGTGCATGCCTTAAGGGGTGCACTGGGAATGGGGTGGGATTAGCTTGTGGCACTTTGCAAGAGATATTTTCATACTATTTTATCATGCATACATCCCTTCATGCAACGTTCATACCTCCTATGATGTCTCCTTGAAATCTTAAAACCCTAAAATATGGCTAAGTTTGAAACCCTGAAACCCTGGAATCTGACTAACTTTGAAATATGATAGGATCCTCCAAAACCTAGAATTTGCATTATAGCTCCTAGCAGTCTGAAACCCCTCTCAAACATCCTAAAAGTATATAAATAAAATATAACTTAAAATATAATAAAAGGTTTATTTTATATATATATTGTTGGGTTCAGAAAAAAAAAGGTTAAACAAGCCGACTCCTCCACAGTAAAATGAAACTGGGATAGTGAATTCTCCCATACTACATGAAATGGAAACTTGAAACCCAGTGAACATTCCATAATAAGCGTTACTTGGTCGGCTGCGTGAAAGGTGAATACCACCAGGGAAAAACTCAAACGTAACATTTGCCTTGGTGATTACAATGCTAAGCAACTAGGTAAACCAAAGCTTGGCGACTAGGAAACCATGGAGGGGCTCAGAAATCACCAAAAAATACACTGGCAAAATGTCAAATTCACCAAAGTACAAAAATTTGCCACTATATTATTCCCTATAGCTAGCTGATCAAATGTAGAATCAAATCTGGACACAAGATATCATTAGTTTTCTTCAAAATGGTGAGTGTCCCAATGGCTTAAAAAAATCTCAAAGAAGGTATTTTAGGCAACAAGTTATTCCTTGTCTTTTGGATGGAATTATATTTAAGAAGGATGTGAATAATGTGTTTCTAAGATGCATTAACAATGACCAATTTGATACTCTTCTAGAAAGGTTCCATAATGGTGTAGATGGTGGCCACTTATCTCTTAAAATAACAATTACAAAAATAATGAGAGCTGGTTACTATTGGCCTAGTGTTTTTAAAGACTATTATCATTGTGCTAAAGTTTGTCCTCAATGTGATTTATTTTTTGGCAAATAAAATATTTTTTCCCTTCCATTTAACCCTATCCAAGTGGACTAACCTTTCATGCAATGGGGTCTTGATTATTTTGGCATGATCAACCATCCGTCAAGTACTAGACACAAATGGATATTGATTACTACAAACTACTATACAAGATGGGTACAGACTATTGCATTGAAAGAAGAAAATGAAAATGCCATCTTGGAGTTCTTTGATATTATTATAACAAGGATGGGTGATCCTCATGTCATCATCTCAGATAATACACTTTTATTTCATAAGTACTAAATTTTTGGATTGGGAAGCAAAGAGTGGTGTTCATTTGAGTACCTCATCCAACTACTACCCTCAAGGTAATAGATTGGCTGATTCTACCAACAAAAAACTCTTCAAGATCATCAAGATGATGTTGGAAACTAGTCAAATAACATGGCATAGCATGTTGAATATAACCTTATGGGTAGATAAAATCACTCCCAAGAAGTCAATTGGTAATTCTCCCTTTATACTTGTCTGTGGGAGAGAAGCTAGGTTGTCTATATCAAAAGAGCTCCCTACCTTAGAACTTAGACAATAGCTGGAATTACTTGAAAATACCCCCATGGAGGTCATATTGATAGAATTAATGAAAATACAAGAGGCAAGAGATGATGTGTAAAAATATTTGGAACACCATCAAGTTCTCACAAAGAAATCCTTTGAGAAAAGGGCAAGGGCAAGAGTGTTCAAATAAGTGACTTGGTATTGAAATGGGATGAATATAGAGCAAAACCAGGCAAACATACAAAGTTTGATACCTTGTGGAGTGGTCCTTACATCATCAAAAAGTGAAAGAAAAGAAACTCCTTTCAACTATCCAAAATGGATGGAGAAGAGCTACCTATTCTAGTGAATGGGATCCATTTAAATCCTTGCTTTTGACCCTTGGTGGCCATTTATTGTATATAATTTGTTTTGGTGTGTTTCCTTTATTGTGTTGTTTTCCATAAGTGCTATTTAGCATAGGGGTTTTTTCCTTCCCTTTGTTTGGTTTGCATCTCTACCTTGTGTGTGTAATCAACCTAGCTAGTGTGTTTTTGAACCAAAGCTTGTTTAGTTCTCTTTGAAGTGCCTATATGCATGACTCCATGCCTAATGTAAGGATTTAGGAAACTAGATTTTGAAATAATAGGGATGCCTCCACTCATTATTTCCAAGAATGTTGACCAAATTTCATCTTAGTATAATTTGTTCAACCATTTTCATGAAGAACCAAAAAATAGGTTCAAGAATAGGTCATTTTAGAGGTCCAAAATTACGTGTCAAGGAGGATAAAATGTTTTAGATCCATTTTAGTGTATGTCAAGTTCTACACAAGTCAAGTCTTGGCCCCTCATAAAACCAAATTACTCCTTAAAGACCAATTTGGGTTCTTTGAATGACTCGACTTATAAAATTTTCATGAGTAGAAGTAATCTGGGTTTACAAACTTGAATTACTCCTTCCAATGCTTTGTGGGTTTTCAATGATGAATGAATTTGGGTTTTCAAACAAGATTTGCTTATGAATTATATAATTAGAGAGAAATTAGAGGTATGAAGTGAGTAAGTAATAGGGCTTAGATAACTCAAAATGGTCTTGATAATGTTCCCCCTTATGTGTCTCTTTAGACTTTTTTGAAGGGCACTTTATTTTCCTAAGTGTCCCTTTGAAATTTTTTGAAGGACACTTTTATTTCTTAGTGACCCTTCAGAAAAGTTTTGAAGGGAATTTTTCTTCCCAAGTGTCCCTTTAGACTTTTTTGAAGAGAACTTTTATTCTAAGTGACCCTTTGGAAAAGTTCCAAAGGGCACTTTTCTTCCCAAGTGTCCCTTAAAAATTTTCTTAAGGGCACTTTTCTTCCAAGTGACCCTTTGAAAAAGTTTTGAAGGGCACTTTTTAGCCCAATTATCCCTTTGGACTTTTTTGAATGGTACTTTGTTGCCCAAGTGACCCTTTGAAAACGTTTTGAAGGGAACTTTTCTTTCCAAGTGACCCTTCAGACTTTTCCAAAGGGCACTTTATCTTTAGAAACACCCTTAAAAAAAGATTTAAAGGTCCATTTCATTTGGAAATGCCCTTAAAATTTTTTTGAAGGGACTCTGTGCCTTTCCCAAGTGTCTTTTGATAAAAGTTCCCAAAATAACTAGACATTGCCTTTCATGCAAAATCCCTAAAAAAATTCCTTTAGACAATTTATCCAAAGGAATTTATTTGATAAAATTTTCCAAAACATAAACCCAAGTGGATGGATACCTATGATGTGCCACATGATGTCAAGTTTAATACAACTAACTAGCCATTGGGATTCAAAGATGACATGCTAGAGGATGTCAAATTTAGGGTGGCCAACTAGCCATTGAGATTCAAATATGATGTGCCATAAGACGTCAAATATAGGGTGGGTAAATAGCAATTGAGATTCAAATATGATGTGTCTTATGATGTCAAATTCATGCCTAAAGTATTCAAGTAAGGAGTAAAGCCATTTAGAGAGCCCGACATGATCTTAAGCAAAGATAATGCAAATCAGGTTTTCCAAAGAGCTTTGATTATAAATTTTATAAGTAAAATCAATCAAAAATCCCAACAATTAAGAGACAATGCTTTGTACGTTTTTAAAAGAGTTTTGATTATGAATTTTACAAGTAAAAGTAATCAAAGAACCTAAAGAAGTAAGTAGAAGTAAAGTCACTTGGAAAACTTGAATGGGTCTATAATTCAAAACATGGGAAATCTCAAGAAGAAACAAGGTTTGTAGTAGTGATTCAAGCCATTTATTATGGAGGGTAATCTCACCATTGATTTTTCAATGATCATGGTCATTTCAAGAGGTAAAATCAAAGAGAAAGACAAACTACAATTGAATGAGAGAACAACTGGAATTAGTTTCACCAGGATGGTGACTACAAACCATTTTAGAGGCTTCTATTTTGGTGCCCAAGAGATCTCTATTCTCTCCCTCTTTTTTATAAATAGGACCCTTCGGATTTTTTTTATCATCCAAATATAGTACAACAAAACCTTGCTAGAATGTTTTTCCATTTTCTTCCCTTTAAGCAAAGAAGCATAAGTTTGTTTTATTTCTAAGTTATAGACATTTGCCTAGGCATGCAAGAGACATAGAGTGATATCAAGTTATTTTTTATCCTTTTTTTCTCTGTCCTTCATTTTTTTGAGCAAAGATTTGATCCAATATGTCATGTAGAGTGCATTTTAGATGTATGAGATTTTTTACATGTGTAACCTTTTTTCTGGACTATATACGTTGTCTTTTCTAGTTATTTACCTTGTGTGATCTCATTCATTTTATCTCTACACTGAAATACTTATGTTAAAATCTTCTAGAGATTTATTTATAGACTATATTCTCTTGTATTATGCATAAGTATAGGGCATACATGTGTGTTAAGTTGTGGAGCTAAAAGCTTCATTGTTATGTAATGTAGAGGTTGTTGGGTTACAGAGTAACTGACATCAGTCAGATCCAACCGACATCAGTTACGGGTCGATCGATATCAGTTATATCCAGCTATATAAATTGACATTAGTTAGGGGTCAGCCAACATTGGTTAGATAAGAACTGACATCGGTCACTTGTGTGTTTCTAGAATTGTTTTCTAATTTTAGATGAACAGTTAGTTTGCATGTAAAGACTAATTTTAGTCTTGAGTTTGTGGTTATAATTATTGTTTGGTTTGGGATCTATTTAAGAGACCCATGGGGCTATATTGTAATTAGGACTAAGAAGGATTAGATCCTCAAGTATAATATCTAGAAGGTCTACAAGAGTGCAAGATCAGGAAGATCTACAGGTAAGCAAGGTTAGTTGATCTGTGGGGTATCAAGATCAAGAAGATTTGCGGGTGTGTGTGTGTGTGCAAGATTAGTTAGATCTATGGGGTAGAAAAATCAAGAAGATCTACAACACATGGTGTAAGCAAGACCAATTAGATCTACAGGGTGCAAGCTCAAGAAGGTCTATGGATGAGAGTAGGTAACAACAACCATTGGGTTGATTGTCACTAGAGGGAACAACTCAGTGTTTGAGTTGGTTGTAATTGATTGAGAGAGAGAACTCTTGAGGGAGAATTACTATACACCTAATAGGTGTGGGAAGAGTGAGATTTCTTCATTGTATTTCCTTTTGGAAGAGTGTTAATATAGATTGTATTATTTCTTGTATCTCCTATTCTTTGTTGTTTTTGATTTCTAGTTACTTATTACTTCTAGTTTAATTTCATGTTTAGTTGCTTATACAATAGTAATCAATTGTACTCTAAGGAGGATCTTGATAGTTGGTATTAGAGGTAGGTTCACTAACAAGTGGTAGAGCAGGTTAGTGTTTGTTGATTACAGGTTCACTCTCAGGGGTTTTTGATTGAGTGGGAGTAAAGCAATGGTAGAAGAAAGTAAACTAAGAATGGAGAAATTCAATGGAAAGAATTATCAATTATGGAGGATGCAGATAGAAGATTATCTATATCAGAAAGATCTGTACTTACCATTGGGTGGGGTTTCAAGTAAGCCCACATATATGCAAGATGAAGAATGGAATGTTCTTGATAGAAAGGCTCTGGGATCTATAAGGTTGAGTTTGGCATCATCTGTGATTTTCAAATTATCACATGCAAAGAAAATGGTATAGTTAATAGAATCTTTGGCAAATTTATATGAAAAACCCTCAACTTCGAATAAGGTATTTCTTATGAAGCAATTATTTAATTTGCAAATGCAGGAAGGTGGATGAGTATATAGTCATCTTAGTGATTTCCATGGATTAGTAAATCAGTTAGTTTTAGTCAAAATAGTTTTTGATGATGAAATTAAGGCTCTCTTAATCTTATGCTCTTTACCTAAAAGTTGGAATAGTTTGGTAATGGTAGTTAGTAATACTGTGTCTGCTTCAAATATCTTGAAAGTTGATGATGTTGTTAGTGTAATCTTGAATGAAGAAATTCATAGGAAAAGCATAGGGGAAACATCAGGTAATGCTTTAAGTGTTGAAATTAGGGGAAAGCAAAGAGAGAAGATCGAGCAAGGGAAATCAAGGTCAAAGATAGGTAGTAGATCCAAATCCAAAATTGGAGGCATAACCTGCTGGAATTGTGGAAAGAAAGGGCATGTAAAGAAAGATTATTGGTTGGTAGAAGATCAGCATGAAGGAAATAAAGAAGCAAATGATGCAGATATTGTTGCATGGGATGTTCTTATATGTTCCTTGGATGAAGTAGAATCTTGGGTTTTAGATTCTAGTGCCTCTTTCCATGCAACCCCAAATAGAGAATTTTTTCATGATTATGTCCATGGAGACTTTGGAGAAGTTTATTTAGGGGATGGTGAGCCTTGTCAAATTGTTGGCAAAGGAAAAGTGCAGCTGAAATTGTAGACTGGCAACATATGGGTGTTGAAGGATGTCATGCATGTTCCCATCCTAAAGAGGAGTCTAATTTCTACAAGAAAGTTGGGTGATGAGGGTTGCACAGTAACTCTCACAGCAAAATCTTGGAAAGTTTCCAAGGGTGCACTTATATCAACAAGAGGTAAGAAAGTAGGTACACTTTATCTATCTCCTTGTATTACTGATTCTCCTTCTATTTTATCTACTTTAGCTGTAGATGCAAAGATGTGGCACTGTAGGCTTGGTCACATGAGTGAGAAGGGAATGCATATTCTTAAGTTAAAAGGTAATCTTTTAGATTTGAAAAGCATAGATTGAGATTTCTGTGAGCATTGTATTTTTGGGAAATAGGAGAAAGTGAGGTTTCTTGAAACTGGGTCAATAAAGAAGAAGCACAGGTTAGAGCTTGTTCATGCAGATGTGTGGGGACTAGCTCAGGGAGCTTCTATTGGAGGATCATAGTGTTATTCTACAAGAAAGGTATGGGTTTATTTCATAAAGAGGAAATTTGATGTTTTTGACACATTTAAGAACTAGAAAGCCTTGGTTTTTAGGGAGAAGATGATGGATAGAGATCAGCTCAAGAGGTTGAATAATTTTGAGCATGACAATTTTTGATTTGGATAAGATTATGATCCAAAATGAGCGCACAGGTAAAAATCATCACTCATAAGAAAATAAAGACACCGACGTCGATCAGGGAGGAATCAACGTCAATCTGGTGGAGACCAAAGTCAGTGATGTTAGGTAGGTAGAAACTAACATCGATCAGGGACGTTAGGTGGAATTGACATCGGTCGAGTGTAGACCGAGGTCGGTCAGAGATGACAGGGATCAGTCACTATTAGAATGAAATTTGGGTGGATAAAAAGCTGTCAATGAGTCTCAAATGCCCATGAGGAGGTTTGAAAGGGTAATTAAGCCTCAAATTTGTTATTCCCCTTCTTTATACTACTTGTTACTCACTAATGGTTGAGAACCAAGAAGTTTTGAAGAGGCAATGCAGGTATAATCCAGGAATTAGTGGGAGTTGTCATCAAGTTTATGGCCAATCCAGGAAAGAAGCACTGGAAAGTAGTTCAGTGGATTCTCAGATATCTAAGAGGGACTAGCAGTAGGTATTTATGCTATGCAAGGTTAAACACTTTTCTACATGGGTATGTAGATTCGAATATGGCAGGTGACTTGGATGGTAGGAGAAGCACCACAAGATATGTGTTCACTGTTGGTGGTTGATCTTCAAGATTAAACTTGAAGATGGAGATATAAGCCAAAAAAAATTAGAGGATGTATAAGTATAGGTACAGATGCAACTATCTATCTTCAAGTGGGAGATTGTTAAGTTGTGGAGCTAAAAACTTCACTATTATGCAAATGTGGATGTTGTTGGGTTACAGAGTAACTGACATCAGTTAGGCCAAGCAGTGTTGGCTATGTTCAGCTACACAGTAACTGACAACAATTATGCATCAGCTGACATTGATCAGATAGGAACCAATGTCGGTCACCTATGTGTTTCTCAATTTTTTTCTAATTTTAGACAAACAGTTAGTTTGCATGTAAAGACTAATTTTAGTCTTGAGTCTGTGTTTCTAATTATTGTTTGGTTTAGGATCTATTTAAGATACCCATGGGGCTGTATTTTAATTAGGACTAAGAAGGATTAGATCCTCAAGTGTAAGATCTAGAAGGTCTACAAGAGTGTAAGATTAGAAGGATCTACAGGTAAGCAAGGTCAGTTGATCTATGGGGTAGTAAGATCAAGAAGATCTATGGGTGTGTGTGTGTGCAAGATCAATTAGATCTGTGGGGTAGTAAGATCAATAAGATCTACAACACATAGTGTAAGCAAGACCAATTAGATCTACAGGGTGCAAGATCAAGAAGGTCTATGGACGAGAGTAGGCAACAACAACCATTGGGTTGATTGTCACTGGAGGGAACAACTCAGTGTTTGAGTTGGTTGTAATTGATTGAGAGAGAGAACTCTTGAGGAAGAATTACTATACACCCAAGAAATGTGGGAAGAGTGAGATTTCTTCATTGTATTTCCTTATGGAAGAGTGTTAATATAGACTGTATTGTTTCTCATATCTCCTATTCTTTGCTATTTCTGATTTCTAGTTACTTATTACTTCTAGTTTAATTTCATGTTTAGTTGCTTATACAATAGTAATCAATTGTAATTTAAGGAGGATCCTGACAATGTGGATACTAATTCTTGGTGTATCACCATCTTAGACTAGGATTTTCATTTATGCAAACTTCTAACTCTTTTCACTCATACAAACTGGTTCAATAGTTTTATTGCAAAAAAGGTTAATACAGGGAGCTATCCCTTTCAACCTAGAGGTTTATTTTCACTTATAGGCACACCCATAGGCCTAGAAATGTCCCAACATTACCCAAATCTGGAGGAGGCCTAAACAACCCTCTTCTAGGGTGCAAGATTTGGAGACAACATTTCTAAAAAAAATAGGAGAAAAAAAACAAAATATCTTAAGCAAAAATAAAAATAATAAATTTTTCCATAAATACATTATGCCTAGCTCGTAGTGTAGTCATTATCATTATCATCCACTTCCACTCACCTCCATCATCTTTCACATATGTTTGAAGGGTTAAAACATATTGAGTTTTTTCTCCTAATTTATTGTTCACTCGATATCCAAATGAGCCTTATGCCACATTATATGCCTATTTATATCCATTTCTATGATCGATGTTAATTCCTTAATCAATGTTAATTCTTATGAATTAGTATTGATCATTCTAGATTGATGTCAATTATCCTAGCTTGTTTAGATTTTGTACTTATGGACCATTTTACATGCTCCCAATCTGGTTATAAATCCCTATCTTATTTCATTTACTACATCTTATCCCCATTTTTATGACATCTTACCCCTTAGATTTGAGGATTTTGACCCTTTTTCAGTTCCCCAATTTGCTTAAGGTGTACCCTTTTTTTTAGTATCTTTCCATTATCAGATCTCAAGGGTATATTTTGTCTTAAGCACATTCATATATGGGTAACACATACACCATATGTACATCAAATGCTATGGTCTACCATTCTTATAATTTGTTCTCTTTCTAGCCTTTTATTAAGCCTACCTATTTTAGCTATGGCATTTTGTTACTCAATTAGGTCCTTGGGGCATTACTATTTGCATCACTTTTTATCCTATTAAGTGTGACCTTGGAACTTCCTTGTACCATCTACACTTTTGATTATCCTTTTCTATATTTCACTTGTCCATTTCTACTCACTGAAACTTATTTTTACCTTCCATATTTTTCAAACCTGTCATCCATTCCATCTCATTTCTTGATGCTTGGTTTTAGAGGGAATACCTCCTCATAATATACTTGGGGCATTAGGTACCTTATAGTTTTCGTCTCATGACATACTATTACATACCACTCCATAAAAATGGGAAAATGTAGATGCTATTTTTATACACCCTTGAATATTAACATGGTACATCATCATGTTTATCCTTCATCTCTAACATAATGGCCCCATTCATAACTATTTAGAATAATTACATTTTACTCACCCATTTACTTTTACCACATGAGTTAATTAAGTTAATTACTATAGTTAAATAGTAATTAACCCTACTTTACCATCCCTAACCATAAATTCATAACAAAATAAAAATAAAATCATCCAACCTCCAAACAAACCCATCCCATAGTTAAAACAACTCAATAACTTAAAAACCATTCTTTACCCTTGTGAGCAACCCATTTGAACAACCTAAGGATTAGCTTCACCCATTTTGGGAAAATTAGCATTGATTCTCTGAGATCGACATTGATCTTCCTAAAATGGCATCGATCCATAAATATACAAAAATCCTCTATGGCTCAAGATGACACTTTTGGAATTTGAAACTCTATTGGAATCATCTTGGAACTTGTGTACAAACCTTATCAACATTTTACTACCTTGTGGAACCTCTATTTGTGAGATTACAAAGAAAATTTAAAGGTTTCTAAGCCTAATTTTGTGGTATCCTTTATCTGCATGTTTTCAACCATACAAGGTTAGTATTGCATGTTAATTTATTTTGATATAAAATTTACAGTCTTCTACACCTCTGTGTTATTGTTTACATTTTTTTTTCATTTTATCTATATTTCAAATTGTTATTATCTTATATTTTCATAGTTTAACATTTTACTAAGAATTGACATCAATCCATATAAATCAATGTTGATCCTGTAAGATCATCATTGATCCCTACTAAACTATTAAAATAGACTTGAATTTTTTTTTTCATAAGATTTACAATCCTTAAAGCTTGTTAAAATATGCATTCTATTTTCCAAAAATCTATCTTTTACATGTAGATGACTTTGCTTGGATTAACACATGATATTGTTAGTATATTTGATCTCCCCATTGTCCACAAACATTTTTTCATTGATCAAAGTGATATTAAATTTGAATAATGTCTTTGTACTATGGATTTCACACCCAATCAAGAAAGCATTAATGAATAGTTAGCTATAATTCAAGAGGATGTTGATATAGCTATAAAATTTTGGGATGATTACTTTGATCATATTAATCTTTCTATAGATTAGATATCTTTGGTGTTGTTTATTGCATCTTATCCATATATCTTTGTAATTTTATGTTCATTTATAAAATTGAATGTTAAACATTGGCTGATATCCACCTAAGGAAGAATATCACTTCTTGGTTCTAGTTTCTTACCAGGTAGCCAATTCATCTTTCTATTAATCCACTTTATTTGTTAGTGTGATTTTTAGGTCATTCCTCCCCAACCAAAGAGGAGCTCCCACAAGCTTGATCAATGGTGCATAACTGATCTCCATCTCTAGGTAATCTTTAAAACTCTGCATTTACTTTGTTTTTAGTAGCTAATTAGACCACATTAAAAAAAGCAAAAAAAATACTAAAATAATATATTTGGATGACTAGATAGTTTATATCCTAGTGAAGGACCCTTTTTATAATATAAGGATCATACTTGAGAATTTCGAAATGCTTCAAATTTCACTTAATCTAAAGAAATTTATTTTTGCTACACCTTTTATTGTTATTCTTAGTCACATTATCTACAAATATGAACTTCTAGTAGACCTCGCTAAGGTAGCTATCATTATCTTTCTATCATCATTGACATACCAACATATAGTTTATACCTTTCTAAGTCATTTAGGGTACTATCAAAAGTTCATCTAAGGTTATGAAAGGATTGCCTCAGCATTAGAGGAACTCTTGAAACATAAAGAACACTTTTTTTGGACCCACTCTTGATAAGAAGCCTTTGAGTCCTTAAAAGATAAAGTCATCATTTCACTAATTCTCTAGTTCCCTAGTTGGACTCAACATTTCCATGTCCATGTTGATGCTTCTAGGCCATCAATGTGATCCTTACACATCCTAGTAAAGGTCATCTTGATCACCCCATCTATTTTATGAGTAGAAATCTTACTCTGACTGAGAGAAATTACACCACAATAGAGCGTGAAGTGATTTCCATGGTTTATACCTTTAAAAAATTTTGATAGTACTTGTTGGAAAATATTTTTATGTTCTATACATATTGTATGTAATAAAAAATACATCATGTCTATAAAACAATACTAACTCAGAGAAGACAAAGCATACCTACACTTCAAATTAGGAATACATTTGTTAAGTGGGAGCATGACCAATATGGGGATTCACTAGACCTAATTAAGGGATCATTTATAATAATACACCATGCTAAGGAGGGTTACAAATCTTGTAGTCAAACACAATCATGTAATAACCCTAAGGGGGTCCTAGGTTTTGATATTTCACCTATTCTAATAACAAGTAATGTAAATCTAATCTAGTGCTCACCAGAGCTTATGACACAAAATGGGGGTTAGAAACAATAAAAATAAACATGTATAGGAGAAATATAATCACATAAATATATATATATATATATATGTCATCCTAATACATATAATAGAAACACAAATGCATATTTATCTACTCTTACAAAACGAGAAATAAAGTTAGGAATATTTACCTTTGAAGATGAACCCATTGAGCCTCAATCCCTCCCTTGGAAAAGGTGATTTAAAATAGGTTATTGTGGTATGTAAGGATGATAAATATAAATAATCTCTAGGATACATAACCTATCAATTAATCCAAAATACTTCTTCACAAGATAAGATCCATATCTCTAAAAAAATTATGGAATTATAAGCTTTACTTAAGTAGAATGGTCAATAAGCAAATGTTCATTTGCTCTTACTTTTTATTTTTATTATTCTAGATAATTGATGGAAATGAACTTGTATATATAGGTATATCTTTCCCTAAAACTTTCTAAAAATTTCAACCAGTAGGGTAGACCTAGTTAACCTAGTACAACTCTAGATAATAATTCACTAGGTCATGAGCTAGGTTAGACAAAGGTTAACTAGCTCCTCAGTGAAAAATACCCTAAAAATGTATAGGGTTAACCTAGTATAACTAACTAACATAATGGGATTTAGGTTAGTAATAAGAGGATAAAATGTATCAAATGCCTATAATGGGTAAAATAGATAAGAACAAGCTTAGGGTAAATGTTTTTAGGAGACAAGTGTGCAGGTAACAAGTGAAAAAAAGGATAACAATCTTAAAAATAACAAATGGTCTACCCAACCCTTTCTTGAGGCACCCCTTAATGCATGTACTTAAAGAGATTGAGACTTGATAGGTTCCTGCAAGATACAAAGTGTCATTAATCGAATTATTTTTTAAAATATTATATGTATACATGTTGTCACTTGGATTTACATCCTTTGAGAAGATGCCTAAGCTATCCTCATCTAAATGGCATAATGGAAACACCTCTAGGATTGTGTGTAGCCTAAGGATGAGGTGAATCTCTAGATAGGGCTAGCTCCCTTGATGTACCACTTTGGATTGAAACTACACCTAAACATTGGGGGTGAAAAGGGAGAGAGAAAATTGAAAAAAAACTATCTTAAGGGAGGTGATACACCAAATTAAATGTTGAGTTACAACCAGTAGCATGTTACACATGAAATCAAGGGACAAACTAAACATACACTTCTCCAATACGCATCTTCTCACATCAATGCTACATTATGAGGTTATGGATAAATGTGAAAAACTAGGATGACTAGAAAAGAGGCCTTGAATGGAAATAATGAAAAGACTAACTCACAGAATATTTAAAATTTCCTAGAACACTTCACATGCCCTACAATAATTTTTCCAACTGCAAATAAGATGCAAGAATGAGACAACATGCTTAGGAATCCATAGTCTTCACTAGTTAATATCCGAAATTTAAGTAAAAAACACTAAGAACAATCATGAAGAGGTAAAAGTTAGTAGTATTGTTGATCAAATGGTATGAAAATGATTAGTGATTCACCATAATTAGGTGGAGAATTATTACAATGGCTAAAATGGCTAGTTCTTATAGATCTTGATAGAGAGAGGAGAAGACAGAAGTCTAAAGGTCACAAAGACACTTGTAAAGATGAGAAAATAAGTTACTTATGCATTATAAGATGATATTAGATGAAACATACAAGGTTAAAAGTCCCAAGTGTCCATACAAGTCATAAAACTCTTGCAAAATGGCATAAAATCCTCTTAACTAGCTTTAAAAAACTACCTTCATGATTTGAGCTTCTTGAATGCCTCATAACTGACTAACAATAGGTCCAATGATTAGAATGAAGGGGGAGGATTTTAGACATGAATCCCCATGGATTTTTTGTATTTATGGTCCTTTTTAATCATCGAAAAATGAGATATTAGCATCTACTATCAAGAAAACTCCTCTTTCATACACCCTGCACACTTGGCCTCAAAATAACCCAAAATGATTAAAAGGTCTAAAATGACTAAGGAAAAAGGATAGTACAAAATTGAATGACATAAATTATCTTATAAAACACCGTGTGAAATCTATATTATACACATAAAACACCTAAAACTCAAGC
This sequence comes from Torreya grandis, assembly GCA_037957365.1. Classification (NCBI taxonomy): domain Eukaryota; kingdom Viridiplantae; phylum Streptophyta; class Pinopsida; order Cupressales; family Taxaceae; genus Torreya; species Torreya grandis. The sequence continues at coordinate 1,001,989 of JARHVA010002756.1, read as the reverse complement.
TTTTACCTAGGGGTACCCCAATTTGATGTAAATGTCAAATTTAGTCAACAAATTAGTGACTCATAGGGGTAGTATGCCTGTTATACTAAATAGACCAACAAAATTATCAGTCCATTAGGAATAGAGAGTCATTTTAAGTCTATGTCATAATAATATGAATTTTACCATTGCCCATAAGGATTTAATCAATACAAGACCACTAATTACCTCAACCACACAAAGTAAAGGACACACACAAAATAAGGCAACAAAACTAACAAGACACATACACACACATGTGATCAAGGAACTTATTAGAATTTGAAAAAACAATATTATGAAAAAATATAAACTAAGTATACCTCCTTTATAGGATCAAAAGGAAAGCTTTTTGAATCATTTTCATGATGGGATGAATCATAGTGTTAAGCATTTTTCTCCTTGGATTGGATGCTTTATAGATTAGACTTATTACTTATCACTTCAATTGATATTACCTCAATTAGATCATCCTTGAATAGGTTTAAAATTTAAAATCATTTATCTTTAATTTGTGCACATACCTCATAATATTGTCCACTCTTCATTTCATGATCAATTAGTATCTTCTTGGTAAGCATGACTTCAAGAGGATTGGTTTCTTGTTCCTTAGAATAGTAGGGCCAATAGGATACTATTCCATACTTCAAGATATAATATGTTTCTCCAAACTGATTTATAGAATGATATCACATATTAATTATTTAAAACATGTCATCATGAGATTCATATGCCTCTTTTAAGGATATATTTGAAATATTACCTTTCCTTTACATACTTACTTGAGTACCAAAGCTACCTTCTCCATCTTTAACCAAATCATATCCTCCTTGAAGAAGAGTATATATTGATCCAATGATTGTTAAAAATTCATCCAAATGATGGCGTGGAGATTTTTCTTATCCACATATGATATCTTGCAAAGTAATGAAAGAGCTAATGATCATTTCTTCCTCTTTGACAAAAAGAGAACATTCTTCCTCATCAACCCAATCAGAATTTTAACACAAGAGAACAACTATTATTCATCATCTAGGACCTTCTAAGGGATTTTAACTTCTAAAATAGGAATTTGGTTCTCAAATTCTACAAGATACTCCATTTCTTTGTCCTTTACGATTCCAAGATTAGGCATTTTGAAGTCACGTGACTTAGTCCAATGAGGCTACCAAGGAGATATAATTTATTTAAGCAAGAGTTATGATTTTTTGTCAAAAAAATACTCCTATTTATGTTCCCATACCATATGTCCATCAAGAAAATGGTGATGGGGTGAGGACATGATGAACTAGTTGGTGGAGGTGGCACATAGAACTCAAAATCAGATTGAGAGTGAAGTGCAGGGGATTCTTTTGGAAGATCTTGAGGAAGGTGAGGCATAAGTTGGGATTAAAAAAAATTAATATATCAATTCCACTTGAAAATAAATTAATTAAAATCTAATTTATCTTGATGATTCTCTTTAGATAGGTTAGATGGGGTGTGTTTATACATAGGATCTTCTTTCGGGTCTAAACCTTCCATCACACCTTGACCCAACAATCTCATTTTTTACTCTAACTCTTCAATTTTATTGGATAGGTTTTCTTGGAAAATTATTTTTCATAGGAATCATCATGATAATATGGAAAAAATGAGGGATAACATAGAAAATAAAAAACTTCTTGAGGAAGGGTGGGAGGGACATTCAAAGGATCAATTTCATTCTCAAATTCACACTCCTTAATAAAGCTTATATCCTCTTTATTTCCCCATGATTCCACTATCTTACTCAAAATTAGGATTGTAGGATTAGAATTATTTTCTTGAGGTTGTGATGAAACTTGAGGAGTGGATGAAGTATTCAAGAAACTTGGAATCTCCTTAGGCTTGGATTCTCCACCTTGTCTCCAACTTGGAATCTCAAATATAGGGGTCACTCCTTGAGATGGGGATGAAATGTCAGAGGGTAATGAGGACTTGAAATCTGATTTTTTTAAAATAATAATATGGACTGATGCATATGTATACTATCCAACTCAATATACATATCAAGATTAACTTCAAACACAAGGTTTTTCCTTTCAACTCTCTCTTCCAAATGTTTGGGAAAAGGATGACTTTGATATCCTTGATTAGGATCATGAGTAGGGATCAAATATGGATGATAATAAAATTGTGGAAGTGGATATGAATGATGATAGGTTTGGTGAGATTTCCTTTCATGAGATCTTATCCTATTCTCTAAAGAAGAAACTAGGCTACTCACATCCACCATCTCACTTATGAGCCTTTGCCGATTCTCTCTCTCAATAGGTAACCACTCTCTTTTGACCAACTCTAATTCATCTCTCATATTATGAATAAGATTCTTAGGAACCTCTTGAACATATCCCATTAGATTATTAAGCTCCAAAATTTACCTCTCATATCCTAAAAGTGTTTATTTTAAGGTGGAAATAGATTGACTTGAGAAGTGACTAGGTTGACTAGGAGCAAGATATGGAGAAGGTTGATGGTAGGATTGATAAAATTCATGAATGGGATAATACACCTCATTTTTAAATTGGTACACTTAATGAATGGGATCATACACATTATTTTGAAACTGGTACACTTCATGATAGGGCTAATTAAGAATTTTATTTTGTTGATAGGGAACGACACAAGCTTGAAATGTCTCACCAACTTGTATAAAAAGGAACTTGAAACCAAAATTAGCCATGAAACCTCATTGAAATAAATAACATAAATAAATATGTTATCAAAAATTTTAAAAAGGAAACTTAGGCTGCTTGACCAATTGATGTATCTTCAGAGTCATCATTGATGCTTAGATAGATGCCTCTAAAGGTTGATTTTTGAGAGACAACACCAATAATATCTCAACTTATTGGACAAAGAGTCCCACTAATCATGCCAAAAACTATTGTCACTTGTATTTTCACCCTTTTATGAGATGTCTAAGCTAATTTCATCTAAGTGGCATAATGGAAACACCTCTAGGCTTGTGGGTAGCCTAAGGATGAGGTGAATATCTAGATAGGGTTAGCTCCCTTGATGTACCACTCTAGATTACAACTACACCTAAACTTTGGGGGTAAAAAGGGAGAGATAATAATGAAATCAAACTATCTTAAGGGAGGTGATATACCAAATTAGATGATGAGCTCCCACTAGTAACATGTTACACATGAAATCAAGGGACAAACTAAATATACACTTCTTCAATCTACATTTTGTCACATAAATGTTACATTATGAAGTTATGAATGAATGTGAAAAGCTAAGAGGACTAAAAAAGAGGACTTTAATGGCACTAATTAAAATACTAATTCACTTAATCCTTGAAATTTTCTAGAACACTTCACATGCCAAGTAAGAAGAAGCTTTCCAATTGCAAATAGGATTCAATAATAAGACAACATGCTAAGGAATCCATAGTCTTCACTAGGAAAGATCCAACATTTAAGTAAAACACACTAAAGATAGTCATGAAGAGGTAAAAATCAGTAGTCTTATTGATAAAATGGTATGCAAATGAGTATGGATTTACCATACTCAGGTAGAGCATAAGTTATAATGGCAAAAATGGCTAGTTCATATAGAACTTGAGAGAGAGAGGAAAAGAGAGAAGTCCAAGGACCACAAGGACATTTTTCAAGCTTAGAAAATGAGTTACTTGTTCATGAGAAGAGGATATGGGATAAACCATGAAATTTTAATATTCCCAAGTCTCTATACAAGTTATGAAACTCTTGTAAAGTGGCATAAAATCCTCTTAATTTGCTCAAAAAACCTACCTTCATGATTTGAGCTTCTTGAATACCTCATAACTAACTAGGAATAGGTCCAATGATTGAAATGAAGGGGGGAGAATTTAGACATGACTCTTCATGTATTGGTTGTATTTTTGGTCCTATGAAGTCATCCCAAAATGAGATATCATCATCTGCTATCAAGAAAACTCATCTTTCATGCACCCTACACACTTGGCCTCAAAATGACCCAAAATGACTAAAATGACTAAAGACCAAGGCTCATATAACATTAAGTGACATCAACTATCCTATAAAAAACATTATGACATTTATTATTAGACTCATAAAACACCTAAAAGTCAAGTTTTTACCTAGGGGTTCCCCAATTTGACCTAAAAGTTAAATTTGGTCAACAATACATATGCCCCACTTAAAGCTCATCACGTGTCACATGAGTGCAACACGGGATGGTGATTCAAGAAATAAAACATGATAGCATATAAAAATATTTCTAATTAAATTATAGTAAGTATCAAATAAGATAATAGGAATGACATAATTGAAAAACACATACCTTTACTTACCTTAGTGCTCTAGATAAAGAAGTAGACTACATGAAAGGTAAAGGCATCTAATGTGAACAAGACTAGGTAGACCTATAAAAGTTAGTGAAAAAAATATCCAAAAATAAAAAAAATTGAAGATAGGCATATGATAGTGGAAAATATTCTCTACATCATCACAATTCTAAAACATTTTATGGTTCAAAAAATGGATGAGTAAAAACAAAGATAGAGGCAAAACAAGGAAACTATTGGAAAATAATTGAAAGATTTAAATTATGAAAAGTTATTTTAAATAGGGTGAAATTAAAGTCATTTGTTATTTTCGACTTGTGAAAGAGAGACAAAGAGCTCTAAGAAACCAAACAAGTTAGGATGGTAAGGAGATGATAGGCAAGGCGAGAAGGTCCCCCAGATGTAGTAGTGGGTACATGACAAGTAGGAAACTAAGAACCTTAAGCTAGTTTTTGAATATTTTAGTATTTTATGTGTATTTTTAAAAATTCATGTTTTTAAGAATTTTTATACATTGAAATGAAATCAAATCAGATGGTCTAGGTAAGAAAAACCATTTAGGAAATGGGTTTGAAAGGTTTGGGGAGAATAGTGCTAGAAGGCACTTTTTTCATAGAATATAAGGGGTCAGCAGGAAAAACAACTGGTCAACCTGACTGACCCAGTAGGCTAAAATTTGGAAAACTCCACACTACTGACCCAATAGGTATGTGTCAGCCTTATACATTTTGTAGACTGCCAACCTAATATAATTTTCTAACTGAGCAAAAAATTCTAGTATGAAAACATAGTAATTGGGGAAAAAATAAGTAGGTTGACTTAGATTTTTAAGTCAACTAAGTTAAAATATGGAAATTTTGGTCAAACTAGTTTGACCAAAGAACTAAAATAGTATAGAAATGCATGCAAGTGGTTAAAAAAGTGTTATAATGACCCAAAAGTACCAACTAAGGGATAAAAGGGTTGATTAGGTTAAAAAATAGGTTTAAAATGGTTAAATTAAAGTGGTTTAGGCTTGTTTTTTATTTTTAAAAAAAAGAATGTATTTTGACTATACATGACATGGATGATCTAATACATCTTTTATTATTTATTGATTATAGGGGTGACCTAGATTCTGGTATTTGTAGATTTATTGTGGCCAATAGATCTATTGGAGTGCCTAATGATAGAGAATAGGGTGAGGTTTATCTTTGTAAGCCTAGGTGACATAATAGAGATGTGTAGGATACCCCTGAGCTCAAATATTTTAGTCATGTTCCTAAGATGCCAAGAATGGATGACTAACACCTCTAAGTGGGAGGTGGAGGGGTATACATAGAGGTGGGCATCACCTAAGAGGATGTACATGCCATCTTAGGATTACCTATAGTAGGGACACCTATGACTACTAAGATACCTGATAGTGAGAATGAGAGGAGAGCCTTAGTTGTATGGGCTATAGGATCAAAGATGATATACTCAAGCTAAAGAGTGAGTATGTTTGATGTGTATACCTCACAAGTTCTAGATATTTAAAAGGATATGATAAGACTTGTAACAATATAAGTACTATGCCACAATTTAAATGGCAAGGTGCCACTCTTTGTGATAACCTTGAGTAGAATGATACTAGAGGAGAGGGTGATATATGATCTAGGGTTTGTCATCTAGGTATATCTCATGCATGATATGTATAGAGTGATGTATAGAGGGTAGATGTATATTGAACTAATAATTTTACTAATAGCCTAGGTCCATGAGAGGTTCCCCATGTATTGTTCAGCTAGGTTGCCCCATGTGATCAATGATAGGTTACCTCACGTTTAAAGATGGAAACAAGACTAAGTAGTGTGGGTCATCTCTTTCATATCAAAATTATGAATAGTGAGATGGGTAGATATAATATGATAGATATATGGGCACATTTATACTACATGGCCTAGCTAGGACATAATTATACTAGCTTTAACATAGATAGAGGTGATAGGGAACTAGACCTAGTGGATGGAGCCACATCTAGTGGCATGAGTATCAAGGTAGATGGGCTTGACTCACCCAATAAAACTGATAGTGGTGCCCATGTTTTAGGACCAATATGTGAGAGATCCATGAGGGAGAGAACTAGGGCCACTAGTGATGAGGTCGATGCTCAAGCCACATCATGAGAGACTATGGACTAGTAAATCATGATAGGTAGTAGAGTGAGAGGAGATGGGTGTAGAGGTAGGGAGACTAGAGGCACCACCACCATCTCTATAAAAGGATTATTAGTGAACATTGAGGATAAAGCATTGATGAAGGTATCAAGAGTAAGAGATAGTAGAGATAATAGATTTATTAGATGAACTAGTATGTGGGGTAGGGTAGAGTTAGAATAGGTCCACTAGTGGTGAAGTTGATGCTCAAACCACATTTTGAGAGACTAGGGACTAGTCAAACATGATAGGAAGTAGAGTAAGAGGATATGGGTATGGAAGTAGGAGTACTAGAGGTACCACCACCAGCTCCACAACATGATGAGAAATGATCACTAAGGATATGATGTCAATGTAAGTATCAGGAGTAGGAGATAGTAGATATAGTAGATGTCTCAGATGACCTAGTAAGTAGGCCAAGGTAGATTTAGAATATAGAGAGGCCACTCAGGCATAGGTTGAAATAGACTCGAGATATGACTGTATGGTTTTTTTAGGTGACTGATAGAGGAGGTTCTTGGAGGCTATTTAGATGGGGAGACTATATTCAGTGGTCACATAGATGGAGGGACAATGGTGGCTAACACATAGATAAGTAATAAAAGATTATTAAATTACTACTTAAGGTTATTTGAAATATACTAGAGATAGATAGATTTTAATATATATCAGTGATCTAATATCTATCTAGTGTGTTTTTTGAAGGTGTAGCAGAGGAAGAAGAGATCAGATGGGGGTCCCTAGAGAGGGTATCACTCCATTATGTCCTAGATGAGGCACTGATGTCATATGTGTTTGAAATATTATCATTGATGTCAAAGGTCTAACATTATTGGTGATAAAGGCCCCATTTCATTTAATGATGTTTTTAATAGTCATATATTGGCTAATGTGTGTTAATATTTATTTAATATTAACAAATATATTTTTGGTTGCATAAAGTCAAAATAAGGGCCCATGGAGAAGTTAAATAGTCATGAGGTAAAGATAAAATAAGAATGGGATGCATTTTCCCATGAAGAGTCATCTTGAGGAATTCCAAGAGTCACCAAGAGAAGACAAAAGAGGAAGGGCAAAATTTCTCATGAAGGGACACTTTGAGGAATATGAAAAGTCACCAAGATAAAGATAAAAGAGGAAAGGATGATTTTTCTTATGGTCACCATATGAGTTTTCAAATGTAAGGATACAAAGGGCCATCCAAGTTTGGCACCATTTTCCATGAGGATTGAAGGGTCATAAAGGGTGAATGTCAAAGGTCATTTGGAAAGCTATAAATAAAGGGTTGAGAAGCCATTTTTTATATGAAAGATAGAGTATGATTTGTAATTGTTATATATAGCTTAAAAGAGAAACGGAGAGAAAATAAAGAGATATTGTAATGTGATATCATTTTTTGAGAAAGAAACATTAAGAGATAGTTGTGTGGTATACACAAAAGGGGTTAGTGCTCTTGTGGGTTGGTTCTCATGAATATTTTTTGTGTTGGTGCTCAACAAAGGGGTTAGTGATCTTGTAAGTTGGTACTTATGAATATTTTAGTTTGAGTTTGTGCTCATTCATATACTTGAGATTGTTCTCTATGGTTTTTACCACATTGGGTTTCCATGTTAAATCTGGTGTCTCTCTCTATCTTGTGTGGTATTTATTATTTTAGTTTTATTGCATATCTTGAATGTATGGTTAAGTGAAATTTGATTAAGTGAGAGTTTATAATATTTATGATATAATGATTCACCCCCCCCGTCTCAGTATATCCCATGCTTAACAACTAGTATCAGAGCAAGTTCTTTTTGAAAAAGTTTTACAGCTTGAAGGTAGATCAGGAAAGCATGATGGCTAGATCACATGAAGGATTTTATACAAATAGGGCACCTTTGTTTGATGGGATGAATTTTGTTTTTTTGAGCATAATAATGAAGACTTATTTGATGTCCCTTGGATTCAACATATGGAAAGCAGTGGTGGAGGAATATGAAGAGCCAAAAACACTTGTAACTACTTTGATAGAAAAGAAGGCAAGTGAAAATAATGTTAAAAATTTAAATGTTATTTTATGTGGTTTATGTGAATTAAAATTTGTTAAAGTTATGAAATGTAAATATTCTTATGAAACTTGGGTTAAACTTAATAATATTTACAAAGGTGATGGAAAGGTTCAACAAGCTAAGCTTCAGAATTTTAGAAGATAGTTTGAGAGTTTTAATATGGAAGAAGAAGAAAATATAGTAAGTTATCTCTTACAGGTTGATCAAATAGTTAATCAGATTCAAGGTCTTGGAGAAAATTTAGAAGAATCAACTATGGTTCAAAAGTTTTTGAGACCTCTACCATTGAAATATGATGCAAAAGTTTTAGCAATTGAAGAGATGAAGATTTTATCCAAGCTAAAGATGGATAAGCTTCATGATATTCTTACGGCATAAGAGATGTAGATTGAACAAGATAAACCATCAAAGAGAGAAGAAGCATTCAAAACATCAAAAAAAGAGAAGGCTAAGATTCAATAATCAAGTGATAGTTCTAATGATGACGAAGATGACAATGAAGATCTTTTCATTTTCAAGTTGAAAAAGGGCATATGTAAATATCAAGGAAAATTACCTTTTAAATGTTTTAATTATGGAAGGATTGAACATTTTGTATCTAAATTCCAAAAAAAGGGTAATAATGATAATGAAGAAGGAAAGTATACATACAAGAATAATTTCAAAGATAAATTCAAGAAGGGATTCGAGAAGAAGTGTTTGTATTATAAAAATCCTAGCTCAGCTGAAGATAGTGGAGTCAGTGATTCAGAAGAAGAAGAGATTCTATTCATGGCCATATATGAAGATGCCTCTACAAGAAAAAGTATATATGATCAAGAAGAAGAATAGGATGAATTTGAAGTGAATCTGGAAGGAGAACTCATTTGTGCCTTAGAAGAGTTATACGTTTTTTAGAAGAAGAATTAATGATTGAAGCACCAGATTGAGAAAAATGAAAAGGATTCAAAGGAAATAATTGATGATCTAAAAATAGACTTTGAATAAGTTAAAAATAATGAAAATATCTAACAACACAATTGAAAAAAGTATGAAAAGAATGTGAAAGGTATGTTATTGAAATTTCCTCTTTAAAATAAGATATTGAGAAAGCAGTAAATGATAAAGTAGTTAGTGATTCAAAATTTGAGGATAACACTAACATGTTGAATAATATATTAGAAAGGAAAAAGGAAATATTAGATAAGATAGGTGTTAGATTTGAAAACAAAAAGAGCTATGTTGAAGCTCTTATAAAAAAGGAAACAAAAAGGGAAGAAGTGAAGAATATAGAGGACATATCAAACAAAGAAGGCTAGAAGGAACAAAGTTATAAAATACAATTAGGACAAAGATACACAAATAGGATGTATTTTCATGGTTATTTTTTTTATTGTAATGGATATGGTCACAAGAAAATACAATGTCAGAAAAGAGCTAATAATTTTAGAAACAAGGAGAAGGAAATTCATGCAAAATCTAGCAGAAGCTACAACTCTTTTGCTCCTATATCAAGCTTTGATGAAGAAGCCATAATATGTTACAAGTGAAATAATTTTGGACACATAGCCTGGTATTGTGGAAGTGTGTTTGAATCAATCAAGAAGGACCAAAGTTTCAAGGTTCCATTCATCAAGAACAAGGTTCAGACATGTTCATGGCAAAAGAGACAACCTAAAGATTCTATGTTGGTTTAGATAGCTTTGCATGCAAGAAATGAAGAATAGCCATGGTTCATTGATAATGGATGTTCGAGGCACATGATAGGATACAAGAGTAAGTTCATAAGTCTAAAGAAGATCAATGGTGGCATAGTGAAATTCAAAGATAAAACCACTGCCAGGATAACTAGAAAAGATACTTTGAGTTTGGATAATGGTAGAACCAAGACTAAGAATGTATTATATGTAAAAGGTCTTAAGCATAATCTATTGAGTGTAAGTCAAATATGTGATCAGGGATACACGCTAAAGTTTTATGTATAAGGTTATGGGATTAGAATAAAATATTCAAATGACTTGATTACAGATGTTCAAAGGATAGGCAATAATTTATATGTATTATCAGATATCTTCATAAAAGCACGATCAAAGGACACATTCAAGGATCTACAAGAGGAGTTGGGAATAATTTATTTTACTTCCTACCATTAAGGTTCAACATCAGTTGAGGGAGAGCTAAGTGTTAGCTCTAGGTAGGCCCTTTGCCATTGATGTCAAAGGGGGAGAATAATAGGTATAGGTATAGGTGCATAAATAGGTATAGGGAATAGGTACAGGTTGCTACAGTAAGGGGGAGTTATTGTATGTTTTCTAGATGATAGTATGTGCAAGGTTTAGGATGTGGAAGTTTTAGTTTGAGGTTTCCATCAATGAGAAAGGGGGATATTGTTGGAAATATTGTCATTGATGTCAAAGGTCTAGCATTATTGGTGATAAAGGCCCCATTTCATTTAATAATGTTTTTAATAGTCATATCTTGGCTAATGTGTGTTAATATTTATTTAATATTAACAAATATATTTTTGGTTTCATAAAGTCAAAAGAAGGGCCCATGGAGAAGTTAAAGAGTCATGAGGTAAAGATAAAAGAAGAATGGGACACATTTTCCCATGAAGAGTCATCTTAAGGAATTCCAAGAGTCACCAAGAGAAAACAAAAGAGGAAGGGTGTAATTTCTCATGAAGGGACACTTTGAAGAATACAAAAAGTCACCAAATAAAGACAAAAGAGGTAAGGATGTTTTTTCTTATGAAGGGTCACCATATGACTTTTCAAATGCAAAGATATGAAGGGTCATGAAAGTTTGGCACATTTTCCATGAGGATTAAAGGGTCACAAAAGGTGAATGCCAAAGGTCATTTGGAAATCTATAGATAAAGGGTTGAGAATCCATTTGTTATATGGAAGATAGAGTATGATTTGTAATTTTTACATTTAGCTTAGAAGAGAAAAGGGGAGAAAATAAAGAGATATTGTAATGTGTTATCATTTATTGAGAAAGCAACATTGAGAGATAGTTGTGTGGTATACACAAAAGGGGTTAGTGCTCACAAATAGTTGTTGTCTTAGTGCTCAAAAAAGGGGTTGGTGCTCTTAAAATTTGGTTCTTTTGAATATTTTATTTTGATTTGGTGCTCATTCATATACTTGAGATTGTTCTCTGTGGTTTTTCCCACATTGGGTTTCCACGTTAAATCTGGTGTCTCTCTCTATCTTGTGTGGTGTTTATTATTTTAGTTTTATTGCATATCTTAAATGTATGGTTAAGTAGAATTTGATTAAGTGAGATTTTATAAGATTTATGATATACTAATTCACCCCCCTCTCAGTATATTCCATGCTTAACAATATGACCCCATTATAGTGGAAGACCCTAAGGTACCATCTACCCTAGCTCAAGTGAGCTAGTTTAGACTAGATGGAGAGGCACAAGTCATATATTAGCATATAAAGAGGGGATACAACCACCAATAGAGATGGGTGTAGGAAAAACACGGGAATGGTAGGCACTAACTGAGGGGAGAGCTTCACATCAAGATAGAATAACACATATGACATATACACATGCTTGGGATAAAGTGATATAGGTAATAGCCCTAACCCATATAACATAGGTAAAAGAGTAGGAGAGAGTGACACATACGGTGAACCTGACCCATATGACATAGGTATAAGAGCAAGAGAGAGTGACACATCTAGTGACCTTGGCCTAGTTAGCATAGGTGCAAGCTCAAGTAGCTTATTTATAAGGGTAGGTGTTGAGACTGAGATCTTGGATAGCATCATTATAAAATTTTACTCAAATGGGTTAGACTGAGGCATCTATGAGTAGTGTGGCTATTCCATAAGATATACGAGATGGGGCCTAGCCATAGAGATAGAATATTGTATATGATTGTATTTATTATATTAAAAATCATGATATATACATGGATCATTTTGGCATGATATGTATTAGTTGTATGTGTTATCATTATGGTTGTGGTGGTTGATGATTTGATATATTTATTTATAGCACATGTATTTATCTATTATTGTATATGATATAGGAAATATATGAGGTGTGGTTTCTTTTATAGCATTATGTAGGACACATGCATGGTTAAAAAAAAAGGCAAAAAGGACTTGGTAGAATATAATCAATCAAAAATGTTTTACACATTATTTCAAGTTGGGAAATGTGTAATAATAAGAAAATGAATAATTATAAAGAAAAAAAGGGTGGTAAACAAGATGGTAAAAATGAATTTGTTTTTAAACCAAATGAAGGATTGTCACCGAATTAGTATAATCACACTAGATCATATTGGGAAGTATGAAAATAATGTAATAAAATAGAATATCATGTAAAATGAAAAAATGGTATAAAAAAATCAATTAAGTTAATCAATCATACTAAATCACATTGGGAAGTATAAGAGAAAAACAAAATTGGCAAAATTTGGTCTTAAATTTATCACCCTAATTCAAGCTGGGAAGTATGACAATTGAAGAAATGGTTGTTGTCCTAAATGTACTCAAAAAATAAGAGTATAAAATTGAAAGATAAATGAAGTATAAAACATACTAAATACATTTGGAAAACATGTCAATGGTGTGTAACTTCATAATCGATTGCATCTTATCTCATATTTTACACATGTAATTGTGATTATGACTTGGATTATTGGGAAATTTTGTGAGGAAGGCTAGGTCCTATCACGGTCTTACATTGAAACTCACAAAGGGAACACCAATGAGGTGGAATAAATGTGAAAATATAGTAATAAGGGATGTTGGTAATAAGAATGTGAAATTATGGTAATTTGTGATGAAGGCCAGGTCCTATCCATTATCTCATAATGCAACTCACAAATAGAATCCCAAGGGGAGTGATCAGTGAAAAAAATAATATTTATTAAGATGAAATATGAGGAATGTAGGGAGTGAAAAATAGAATGTAAAAATAATAATTTAGGCATCTTATGAGAAGACCTTAAGAGATAGGAGGCATACTAAGGTCATGAGAAGATACTAAGTAACTAGTGACCATCAACATATAAAGGAAACCTATTTTCTATAGACATAAAGCTTTATAGGCAAATAATCATTCTAATAATATCAACTCATGAAGGTATATTGGTACAAAAAAATTAAAATGGACCTACCTTCCCATGACATGTTTCCCATTCCTCAGGACCCCTCAAAAAACCATTGGTCTACTGCAAAGATTGGGTACTTACATGTGAAAGTAGGTATCACTAATAGATTTTTTAATTATACTTTTATAATATACTATCCTACCACACCCTAATGGACCTCATCTCTACCATGAGGCCAACTGTGTAGTTTGAGCTTCAACTAGAAAAGGAGATGTGATTTGAATCACATTTTCTAGTGTGATTTGACTTTTAAGAATTTTGAATATTTTTCCCTTTTGTATCATTGAATTTTATTAAATGATTTGTCTTTTGCATAGTTTTAAGGATTTTATGATTCCTCCTCCATAAAAACTTGGAATGACCAACAATGAGAGATAAAGTGATACACATGAATGAGTTGTAGGCTTAGGCTAAAAGAAGTGAAGTAACAAAAGATAAGACTAACTAGGATACTTAGGCTTAATAATGAATCAACATGTTATCTCAAGTCTCAACCATTTATATTATTAGTTTACAAAAAAGGAAAATGAAGGAGAAAAGGAGATCCAAAGTGGACCAGTATAAGGAGTGACTATCATGAGATGAGTTTGTTTGCTAACTAATCACATGGTAATAGGGAATGTTTGAAGGGAACCAAGTTTGTATAACCAAGTCACAATGACCATTATCAATTAAAAATAAAGATAAGAAATAAAAAAATCATAAAGACCCAATAAGGGAATAATAAATAAAATGTAAGAATAAAATAGAAAGAAATGATAAATAAAAACATCCATAGGCAAACATAAATTATAGTATAAGAAATATAGAGTGTAAAATTAAAGTCACCATGTAAGATAAATAAGAATTTGACATAGTGTCAAATGATATAATATATAGATAAAGATAAAATTGGAACACATGTCCAATCCAAATGTAAATGTAAAATCACCATGCATGTGCTCATAAATACTGATAAATCTACCCAAACACATTATCCAAAACATTAGATAGATCTCTATGAAGTTGGATATGAAATATTTCTAAAGTCTAATCTATCTTTAGTGAAAATTGGGAAAATACTTCTCATCTAATCTCTTTAATATAAAAAGTATGAATTTTTTATGGATCATGCTAAAGAGGGAAATAAGGAAAGGGATGATTAGGAGAATGCATGGGAGTGGGATCTATGGGAGATGAAAGAATCACCAATGGATAAGGGTCCATGGCTGAGGGACTCACTAGTGGAGAAGGATTCATTGCTGGAGGCATAAAAGGTGATGAAGGGACTAGAGGAGGGGATGGAACCAAAGGAGGTGGAACCATGGGAGAAAAAGGAGGAAACTTCTTATGGGAATGACTTGTGGGTTGAATGGTATAAGGTCCAAGAATAACTATAAGATCATCCTTAAGGTGTTTCTAAAGGATATGGTAATGATTGGTGTGATTGGTGCCACATTGGTGCAAAAAATTATACACCTCTCCATACTTAGGCATGTATTCCAGAATAACCTTTAGGGGAGGGATAGATTTGTTTAAGGACTAAGGGGGAAAAAGATGAAAAGTATCAATAAATTATCATAGCTTAGGATAATGGGTGGATGAATGATTATTTGTGTCATGGAAGAAACAAATATGCTTGTGAGTGGTCTTAGTAGAGGTACCAATAGGATGAGGTGTAATAGGAAAGGAAGGATCTAGAGAAAGCTTACTAGCCCATTTGGTGGGAAACAAAGCCATCTAAGGTAAAGGAAGTAAACCATCACCAAGAGAAGGTGGTAGTGGGGAAGGAATGAAACTAAACTCAATGGAAGGAGTAATGGGATTAGAAGTAAGGATAGACTCAACAACAATAGAAGCAAGAACACACTCAACTATGGTGGGAGCAATAATGGGCTCAAATATAGTAAGAGAAGGAATAGGATTTATTTTAGGTTCTACTAAGGAAGGGGTAAAATATATAGAAGGCTAAATAAGGGTTGCACACATCTTAGGGATAAGTAGATTATAGGGGTCAAGGTATCTAGCAAAATGGTAAGGCCTAGTCATAACATGATCCATGAGCATATTCATATGAGGTTCCTTAAAAATTGGAGGTGTCAGTGACATCTCTACCCTATGATAAAGAGGAAAAATACTAAAATTAGGAAAATAAATGAGGTAAAATAGGAAGATACACAAAAGTACTCAAATAAAGAAGAATGACAATGGATAATATCAGCATCATGGGCTTGAATAAGAACACCTAAGAATGGATCATCTAAGGAATAACCATCATCATAGTTAGGTGTGTAAAGATCAATGATGAAAATAGAGATGGCCTTGTCATGTAATGAAGTGTGGTGAATAGAATGTTGAGTCTTAGTCAAAATGGTTGGAATATCATCATAAAGAGGATTGTGATAATGAGGCTACAAATAAGTTGGAAGCTATAATATGAGATGAGGTGAGAGATCATAAATTTTAGTCTTTAGGTTGATCTCATTAGGCTCATCATCATCAAAATCTAAGAGGTTAGGAGTAATATTACCAATGAGTTAGGATGCCCATTATAATCTCAAGTTGAATTAATAGGAATGTTGAAGCATTGAGACTCATGGAATGGAACGCTAGGCAAAGGTTGAAGAGTCAGAATATTTAAGACACCATGGTCTTGGAATTGTTCAAAATTCCAAGGGTTAGGGTTACCCTAAATCCTATAAATGGATCCATTGTGAGGGAATTTAATGCATTGGTAGGTGAAAAATAAACCACTCTCATATAGTGAGTCCATGGCCTACCAAGTAAGATGTTAGAAGAAAGAGTAAAGTTACGTATCATCACCTTCACATGAATGGTGATAGGGTAGGATAATAATGGGAATTCACACACATCCTAAATGAGATATTTACCTTTGATCATATTATAGACATGTGTTATGTGTGGATTTGAGATTACATTTAGAATATCCAAGGGTTTTGATAAAATTGATAGAGGAAATGTAAGTGCCTAGACTCTCATCAATAAATGCATGTTTGACTTGAATATTGCCTATTTAGACACTAATGAATAAAGGATTATAATCTACATGAAGACAAATCTCATCAAGAATCATAGAAGAGATAGGGAATTTTAAAGAAAGATAAGTGTCCATTTCATCAACATGGATGGACATCTCTTCACATTATTGTAATATCCTATCCTTAGATCCAGATAAGGTTGCTTCACATCCTACTAGGAGAGGATGATGGATGTTTATTTATAAAAATAGTTACATAAGATAATTTGTATGATACAGATAAGTCCTCATAAGCTCAAAGAATGGAATTTGGGATGGGAGATTAGTGAGATCCATAATGGGATCCCACTCATCATAACCCATGAGGATATTATTATAAATAGGTGTATAGTGATTAATAAGATCCTCAAAAGGGAAACCAAAGTACATTAGAATTTGTGTTGATAAGAAGGAGAAGGTTTAAAACAAGGTTGTAAATTATGTTGTGAATATGAAGCAATTGGTTTAGATTGATTTTGAGAATTGGTAAAATAAGTGTTAGTAGAAGCTTGATTATCATTATTGTTAGAATATGAAATAATGATATAAATAGAATGTGAAGTGTTATCTAAGGGAGAATTTAGAATCATATCATCAAAGGTTATAAGGTCATATTTCCCCAACTAATTTAAATGAGATAGATAAGAATTTTGGATAACACATAATATGTGAGACAATGGAGGAGTGTAGATAGGTTGATAATTAATAAAAGAATCCACCCTTTGCATATTAGTTATGTTAACCACATTATCTTCAGAAGTAAGGTCAACAAGACTTTCTAAATTTTTAGTGGAAGGGGTGGCTTGTATTTAGTATCTTTATTAGGTTGATGATTAAGAATAGGGTCTTTATAGATGGCCAAATGAGCATTGGATTGATTTAAGTCTTGAGATTTAGTATGTCTTTTGTGAGCCTTAAAATAAATTTCATAGGCTTATTGATACTTTTGAATGATATAATTATGATAAAAATTAGGACCAAGAATAAAATCCATAGATAAATTATGGAGTTATTTACAGGTCTCATGAGAATGACCCCAACTAACATGAAACCAACAAAATTTTCTAGGATCATACCAATATTTAATAGGATGAGTAGGGTCATGTTCTCATGGTATAGGTATATGAATACATTTATGTAATTCAACTAAGGATAAGGGTTTGTGAATGTTGATAGTATTTGGTGAAGATAAATGAGGATTGGTATATTATTGAGAAGGGGGATCTAGTTTCAAATTTTGGTTAGGAATAACAACTTGAATGGTGTGAATAGTATCATAAGAATCCATAAAAACATCATTGGTAGCATTATGATTTTTTTTCTTGAGTAAGAAACAAGGACCCATAGAAGGTTGGGTTGGCTTAAATTATTACATAAGGAAATCTTGATGTTTGGATTGGTCAATAGCCTCCTCCAAAGTACATGGAGAGAGAGTATGGACCTGATATTGTAACTTAGGAAAAAGAGAATTAGTGAATAGATGGAAAAGGTTATCATTGGCCATGTTATGCTCAAACTTGTTTAACAAAATTTTCCACATTTTAACAAAAGCCTAGGTAGTTTTATTTTCAAGTTGCTTGCAATTTATGAAGTGAGCCAAAGTGTTTTTGGGAACATCACTAGTTTAGAATTCTTGAACTAAATCATTCACTAAATCCTCTAAACTAGAAATATAATGAGTTATAATTTTATTGTACTAATATAAGGTATCACCCATGACAGTTTTTGCTAAAAACTTAGTAGTGGCAAATTTTTTCAATTTGATCCAATTCTTATAAAGATGTCCAGATGTATCATGATGAAGGATAGGATCAATTGATCCATTATAAGAATTATAGGGGTGATACCTCCTATATTAATATTAGAAATTTAAGTGGTAAGAGGCTCATTTTGAAGATGATTAATATGTTTGTTGACTAAAGGAGGTTGAGAATGAGATTGCCTTGAGAATATAAAATAGGATGAGGGGGAAATTTTTGATTATGTGTACCCCAAGTCATTGGTTGAAGATGGATTTGAAGATGGAGAAGGTGATTTTGCATTCTCATTATTTGATTTATATTATGAGCTTGAAAGTTATTCATTTGATTGAGTATTTTTTACAAGAGTTAGGGGGTTTGATTAGAATTTTTTGCATTATTTGAATAATTAGAGTTGGTATTAGTGGCTTGGATACCACTATTGGAGTTGGTATGAGCTTGAAAGGAACAATGAGAATGTGAAACACTAGTGGAAAAATTTTCATGTGAAGCAAAAGATGGACTAGTGAAGGGATGAGAAGATGAAGCAATAGAAGCATGATTACCTTGGGTAGAAAATGATGCACTAGTAGAAGGATTAAAGATAGTGGATCTTATAATAGGCCCACTAGATGTAGAACCTTGCATGTTAGTGGATATACTAGGCATGGAGGTGGAATAATTTAAATAAGAAGAGGTCATAGTGTGCAAAGGGGTCATAATCAAAGGAAGAGGCTAAGAATAAAAGAAGGTGGTACCCACAAATACATTTGAGAATGTGGGAGTAAGTGAATGATGATCTTAAACTTGACCTATAATCATGATATGGTAAATGGTAGAGGGATCCTTTCTTTGATGTAAAGGAATTTTAGAGATAAATAAGAGCATTTTGGGGGTATACTCTAATTCAGGTTGGTCTTCTAGGGAAAAGAGATGATTACACTATAAATAGGTATTAGGAGGGTTCCAATAGTTTATTATGTGAGTGGCTATTTGAACATTATTCTCATCTAAGAGAGGATTCCTACTTTGCATATGGGATACCCTATGAGGATTGGTAAAACTCATCATGTTTTTTTAATTCAACTCAGTGTTGTATTCAAATAGAAAATTCATGATGAAGGAAAAGGACTAAAAAATAGGTAATAAAGATGTAAAATCAAGGAAAAAAGAAGTGACAATAATATTACAAGGTCAACTAAGTCAACCTAGCATAGAGAACAGGGCTTGTAAACTATACAGGGTCGATTAGGTCAACCTAGAATAACAAATAAATGATGAAAAAGTTTATGGGGTCAACTTGATCAATATAGTATAATAAATAGGTAAAATTAGATAGCCTATAACTAACTATGTTGAATAAAATTACCATGTACTTAAATAATAATAATTTTGCAAGTATTTAAAAAAACAAGAACTAAAAGGAAACACACAATTAATTAGATCAATGAGGGTGATCCAATTGAGACACACATCACAAAACCTTACACCAACACTAGCTAATGCAATTTTTTACAATAAAAATACAATTGAGTAAAGAGTAAGAAATTAACTTAAAAAGTAAAATATAACTAGATGGTCAATGTGAATGTTATTTATATTATTAGAATATAATTTTAAATACCATGGGAATTTGGTTATAAGTAAAGAACTAGAAAGAAATCTAAGGATAGTTTTAGGATATTTGAATTGAAAGTGATGTGTATTGTCAATGGTAAAAGATTGGTATTAGGGCCTACCCCCTTACTTCACTCACCTCAATGATAATGGTGTTGGGTACTCAGCTACAATTTACCATTAACCACATGTTTATATTTGGATAGATAACCAAGTTGGCTTACCCTTTTGTGATAAAATCCAAGTAGGTAGGACTTGGGTAGACAATTGTTAAAATCCTTATTTAATATTTTGTGATTTGGTCATGTATGCATAAAATAAAAGATAGTGAAACTAAATGGTAAATTAAAAACCACCTAATTATACAATGTGATCTATTCTAAGCATATAATCACTAAAAAATGAAAGTGTGAGCTAATTACTAGCATATAAAGGTTAATTCTAACTTTAAAACATGGTATAATATCTATGTAGTTGATAGTGTATGCACAAAATATAGAATAAGATTGACAGTGTTGCCTCTATATTATAGAAGTAAAGGTCTTAAAATGAATAAGGTCTATAGAGTTGACCTAATTATCTAGATAACACATAGAATATAGAAATAAGATGATACGGTTGATCTAGTTGATTGTACAAGGGTAGTTTTAAAGATTACAAACTATGAAAGGAAAGACTATAAGAAAAGAGAAATGATAGAAAGGAAATTTGGTAAGTCTAATGATGCAGATAAATTAGATTGTTGTCAAAGAAACCTAATAAATGCCTATAAGTCTTACTAATAGTGTTGATTAGGTTGATCTAACTTTGTATAAGCCTGTAGTTGGGTGCTTAAAATGTACATGGTTGATTGGGTTGACCTAGTAGTCTGGACTGGATGTTTTAAAGCTTTAAAAATTATACTAGGTTAATTGGACAAATCTAGCAACCTATACCTAAAAAGTAATCTATATAGAAAGAACATAGTCATTTGGATGTGACTAAATATTTAACCTGCACATAGAAGTTAAAACTATGTCGATGTAATTAACCCAATATAGAAAATATATGATAAAAATAATGAAAAATAAGTAAAAAAAATCTTGCAAGGGTTAGTTCACATTAGGTTCATCAGAATTTATGTAATAATAAATTCATCATGTTTATAAATAAATCCTAACTTAGAGAAGATAGAGCATACCTACACTTCTAACTTGGGTAGACAATTGTTAAAGTCCTTATTTAAGATTTTATGATTTGTTCATGTATGCATAAAATAAAAGATAGTGAAACTAAATGGTAAATTAAAAACAACTAATTAGACTATGTGATCTATTTTAAGCATAAAAGCACTACAAAATGAAAGTGTGAGCTAATTACTAGCATATAAAGGTTAATTATAACTTTGAAACATGGTATAATATTGATGTAGTTGATAGTGTATGCACAAAATATAGAATAAGATTGATAGTGTTGCCTCTATATTATAGAAGTAAAGGTTTGAAAATGAATAAGGTTGACAGAGTTGACCTAATTATCTAGACAACACACAAAATACAAAAATAGGTTGATAGGGTTGATCTAGTTGACTGTACAAGGGTAGTTTTAAAGATTACAGGCTATGAAAGGAAAGACTATAAGAAAAGAGAAATGATAGAAAGGAACCTTAGTAAGTTTGATGATGTAGATAAATTAGATTATTGTCAAAGAACCCTAATAAATGCCTATAAATCTTACTAACAGTGTTGATTGGGTCAATCTAACTTTATATAAGCCTATTGTTGGGTGATTGAAATGTACATGGTCGATTGGGTTGACCTAGTAGTTTGGATCAGATGTTTTAAAGTCTATAAAACTATACTAGGTTAATTGGGTCAATCTAGTAACCTGTAACTGATAAAGAAATTGTACAAAAAGAACATAGTCATTTGGATGTGACTATGTGTTTAACCTACACATAGAAGTTAGAACTATGTTGATGTAATCAACCCAATATGGAAAATATATGATAAAAATAATGAAATATAAGTAAACAAATCCTATAATGGTTAGTTCACATCAAGTTCATCAAAATGTATGTAATCATAAATTCATCATGTTTATAAATAAATCCTAACTCAGAGAAGATAGAGCATACGTACACTTCGAATTGGGAATACAATTATTAAGAGGGAGCATGACCAATATGGTGATCCACTAGACCTAATTAGGGGATAATTTATCACAATACACCATGCTAGGTAGGGTTATAAATCCTCCAGTCTAACACAATCATGCAATAACCCTAAGGGGTCCTATGTTTTGATATTTCACCTAATCTAATTATTGACCAATTTTTGCTCGCAGGCCAAAATTGTTCACCTTCTCCCCTTGATTTTGAAAATGATCATTTTCAGGTTATATAGTGTAATGGCCTTGTTTATTCCAGCTTAGTTCAATACTTTGGTCATTGGCTTGGCACTTTGGTTCAACAGTTCATTGTTTCGACCTAGTTCAAGTTCATGTTCATGTCCTTGCATAAGGTAGGGGCTTCAAAGAGGAAATCGAGTGAAGTTCAAGTCAATAAAAAAGGCCAGGCACATTTCAAGGTCAAAGCCCATGGCTTAACGTCAAAGGAAAGGATCGGGTGAGTTCTTTTCCATTCAAGATTTGAAATTGCTCAAAATTGCTAAAATTGGTTAAGTCCCAAAGGAATTCGGGCATAGTTCAAATTCAAGCAAGGGGCAGGCGTTTACAAAAAAGGAAAGACCCAAGCAAAATTTCTGTGGACTTTTTGTCCATGAGAAAACATCCATAGACAAAGTCCACAGGGAAATTGTTTACAAGCCAAAGGCCGTGGGAGCCAAAAAAGCCTGACAGAATAAACTTGTTCAAAGCCCGTTAGGTAGTCCACGCACAAAATGGAAATGCCCACAAACATGTAAAGCGTGACAAAATTGCCGCTCATGATAGTCCACAGAGGCATTGAGCAGTAGGATTGTCACTCACAGCATTAAGCAGCAGGATTTTTGCTCACAGTATTGAGTGGGGAAATTGTCACTCATGGCATTGAGTGGCAGAATTGCCGCGAATGGCATTGAGTGTGGGGAAAGCCTGCCACAGCTTGAAAAAAGCCCACAAGAGCACAAGCAATAGAAGGCCATGAAGGGGTTATGCAATCTACGTGATTGATAATGGACCTAAAGAAACACCAGATCAGTCTAAGGGCCAAAAGGAAGGTGCTGAGAAGTAGTGACGGACCCGTCGAGGATAACAAAGGATAAAACAAGCCGCGGTCAGGAGCCAGCAAAAGACTGTGATGACTCACAAGGACATCAAGGTTTAATCAAGAAGATAGCCATTTGTTTAGAAGGCAAAGAGGAAATGCCTATGGAAAACAAAAGCCTGCAAGAGCCATTCAAAGCCTAACACGGCCAATATAAAGATTGCCAACAGTCAAGCAGACCATCCACAACACTGAGTGGTGAAAGTACCGCGAGCAGCATTGAGCAGTAGTTTGACCACAAACAACAGTCCATGGGGAAAGAGGCCCACAAAACATAGAAAAAAACCTGACTAACTGGCAGAAGAGTAGGCCACATGCAGAACAAGGTAGCAAGCATAGTCCTAGCAGAATTTTTGACGTCAGCTACAGTGTTTTTCCCTTTCCCAATGAAGACTTGAGAAGCCACTTGCAAGCAAAGTGCCAATGAGTCTCCTCTTGGATTTTCCATATAAATTGGTGGAATTGGTCATTTAAAAAAAATCCTTCTCCATTTTTGTAAAGAGCACAGCTCTACAAATTTTCCACTTGAATCAATAAAATACAGTTTTTGCCTCCATCTTGGATAGATTTTCTGTGTATGTCATGAGTATTATTTGTGTTTAGTCATTATCTTTGATGCTTTCATAGGTTAATGCCAATAGACCAACCATCTATAAGGCTCTAGTTCATAGTTCATAGGAGAAGAGTTCTTTTGAGAAGTAAGACAAAGGAAGTCACTTATAGTGTGTGTAGTACAACACCTTGGTGAGTCTCTGTCTCTATTTTTCTGAGGACCTTTCCCTATCTTTCCTTGTAAACTGGTTTCTTTGCCAAGCCTAAAGTGCATGTCATACTGTTTGGTCTAATTTTGAGTGTGGATGTGGGAGGGTCAAACCTTTATTTTGGTGTATCACCTCTTTTAGAGTAGGCTGTTTGTTTTCCTGTATCTTCTTCACCCTTTTTCATTCTCCCCAGTATATCTATATATCTATATTTTGCACTACCTAAAATAAATAAGATACATCAGAGGGAACTAGCCCATACCTAGAGACTCTCCTCTCTTGCTTCACCATCCCACAGGTGAGAGAGGAGTTTCCATGTCACAGGGAGAGGGCAGGAACCTATTTTCCTGCCACCGAGTGCAATCTCCAGCATCAATAGTTTTGGCATGCCTAGTGGGACTGTAATTGTAATGTTATCAGTTTCTAATGCAATAGTATTTTAGGATTGATGCTAGTCCTGATACAGTCATTTCAAAGATTTTCAGCATCTGGTGACTCTACTGGTAAGAGCTTAGTTCTTTGTTTTAAGACCGGTCACTTAAACTTCTATGCCAAAAGTCACCACAAGGTCAGTTTCAAGGGGGGTCCCTTTTGTTTTCATTGAGTTGCCTTTAAACTCTGCTAAAAGGCTCAGGTTTGAGAGAACTCACCCTTATCCATTAGTAAATCCTCCTAGACTTGTTGCTAGGAGCACCAACCTAGCTCAGCCACAGTTACAACCCGTTCTTGCCATGGCATTGCCTTTTGCAGCTTTTCACAGTGAGAGCCCCTTAAACCTCCCACACTATGATCTGATTCCAGGAACAACTCTAAAAAATGTGCCTTCTTTTGATGGAGTGGGGCCAATTACAGTTGTTGATCATATCAAGAATATTGCCAACCTTTGTAATATTCACAATATAATAGAGGAAAATATTACCATCAGATTGTTGGCACTGTCCCTTAAAGGCAAGGCTCTTGATTGGTACGAAACCTTGCCTATGAATTCCATACATTCCTGGAACGAACTGGGCACCCATTTAACTGATCATTTTGGGGAAAAAAGTGATGGCCTCTCTCTTGCTGAGCAACTGACGACTATAAAGAGATCTCCACATGAGTATATGCAGGACTTTAACACATGGTTTCAAAAGACTTGGGATAGAATTCCCATCCTGGTAAGACCGACTCCCAGCTACGCTTTCTTGTACTATTTAAAGGCATTACATAGTGATATTGTTGTGATGATCCAATCTATGGGAAAACATATACTGCCAACTACTTACGACATTACCATAGTAGCCAAAAATTGCTTGGTACAAGCTGGAAAGATTGCCCCTAGGCCCCACATGCCACTTTTCCCAGAGATGCTACCCCTTATACAAACCATTGGGCCCACATTAGCCCCTGTGCCTAGCATTGAGAAGCCAGCTGTTATTCTATCAAATGAACTGCATGAGGTTAAAAGCATGTTACAAAACATGTCAAATGAACTTGTAGCTCTTAAGAGGCAACAAGCTCAAAATAACAAGCCGAATCCGGGTTAGCAACATTATGGTCAAGCACCTAGAAACCCTTCTCAAGGCTATAATCAAGGATAGGGTCAGCTTACTTAGACCAGGCCTTATCAAAATTATAACTTAGGCCACTCTTCATCATCTAAAGCCATGGTGCTGGTTCAGAATAACCTTGTACAGGAACAACCTAGCTATTTGACCATGGGACATGGTCAAGAGCAAGCTATCCATACGAATGACATGATGAATTTTTTATAGAATTCAAAAAACTAGGCTGCTGAGCATTCCCAATTTTTTGAGTTTCTAGCTCAACCCAGCATGAGTAACAATCAAACTCAGCCAGATTCTACCTTGATAAATCATGAAGAGGGCGAGCTCTGTGCAATTAATCATGGGGGCGTTGTAGACAATCAGGGTGATTGAGTTACAGCCAACATGAGATTTAAAAGAAGAGCAGTTGGAGAAGTGTAGGCTTCCCCTCAGGCAGCAATGATTCCTCCATCACACCTATTTCAAAGGGCCCCAATTTCTGGTCAACCATCCGCACCTCTAGCTCCTCAGTCTATAGCTCTAGTTGGGATCAGCCTAGAAAGCATGAAGGGAATCAGCCCCCGAGTTAATATAGTTGATCAAATGAAGAAATTGCATGTGAGCATTTCTCTATGGGATTCGTTGTCTCTTCTAGGACAAAGGGACGTATTGAAGAAAGAATTGCATGAGCTAGATCGACAAGCCGTCCCAGCAGACACTAATAACATCCTAATGACGAATGGGCAGCCTTCTACTTCAATTCAGGGAAAGAAAGAAGAAAGGAATCCCCCCTTTTATGTATCTTTGATTGTAGGAGATTTCTTAGTACACAACTGCATAATTGACAGTGGGGCCAACACTTCAGTGATGCCCAAGTGCATTGCTAATAAGATGGGATTAAAGTATGAAGCAATAAACAAAGGAGTCTTGCAACTAGATGGGATGCCTACAAAGATAGTCAGAATCTTGAAAGGATTGAGTTTAACATTGCATGCTTACCCGACATTCCCAATCCCCCATGATATAGTGGTAGCGGACGTTCCTCCATATTTCACAATCTATTTGTCTAGGGACTTTACGTCTAAGATAGGTGGCTATCTAGCAGCGAATTGGTCATATCTAATTTTCAAAACCAAGTATGGGACCAAAGTGAAAATTGAATCCAAGCCACTCTACAAGGACTACCTAGACCCTATTCACCCAAGGTAGTGAATGTCAGTTACACTATCATCGATCCAGAAGAGTCTCAAACGGACCAATCTTCATCTTCTGCTCTTGAAGGAGTTGCAGATCTACTCTTGGATGAGTGGGGAAGCGATAACTTTGAGTAAGACCCTTATAAGTTTATTGAGGAAGCAGACCTTGGCATCTATTTCTTGCATGAAAAAGGCACCATCATGCCCAATATAATGAAGGAAAACAAAGAAGACCTTGGCCTATGGCAGTTATACTTCGACAGTTCTAGAAGTAAACTGGGTGCTGGTGGTGGGGCGATGTTAGTTTCCCCTTCTAAAGAAAGGTACTTTTCAGCTTTTTGTTTCGAGTTCTCTTGCACATGTAATGTTACAAAATATGAGTCTTTGATTCATGGACTTGAGTGGGCAAGAAAGAGAGGGATCAGGAAGTTACAAATCCTGGGGGACAGTGAATTAATTGTGAACCAAATAAGAGGTCTGAACCTGACCAAGAACTCCTTGCTGAGGTCTTACAAGCACAGAGTCTAGGACTTGATGAAGGATTTCCTTGCTCTTAACATTACTTTGATTCCCAGGGAATAGAATAAGCAAGCCAATAGGCTGGCAGCTGTTGGCACCCAATTTGATGTTTCAAAAGAGATAAGCAGGGAGTGTGGTTCGTGCCATTTAAAAGTGGTGGTTCGGCCTTCAATTCTAGACAATATTACAAATTGGTAGGTCTTTGAAAGTGACCAATAGATAGCTCTCTTCCTATAGGAAGAAGTTGAGTTCGTGGTCCATAATCAAGCAAAATTGCAACAGCAATATGGAAATTAGATTGTTTAATTGAAGAACAATAAACTCCCTAAGGGTCTAGTCACACTTAAAAGTATTTTCAATAGAGATGACCAACTAAGAGATGACAAAGCATGCATCACTACCAGGGAGGAGAATTATGAAAAAATTGAAATATTCAAGGACAAGTTGCTATCACTCGGTAAGGTCTGCATGTTTCAAGAAAGGCAAGCTTTCATTCTACTGTGTCAAGAGTTCACTGACGTCTTTGCTTGGAATTATAGTGACTTGAAAGGCTTCGATCCAAGACTCGCCCAACACACCATTGAATTAGAGGAAGGTGCAAAACTAGTCACACAAAAATAGAGGCTTGTTAATCCAATAATCTAACTCCTTATGCAGAATGAATTGGTCAAGTTGATTGAGTCTGGCATTATATTTGTGATCAAACATTCCTCATGGTTGGCCAATTTGGTTCCAGTTAGAAAGAAAAATGGGGAGATCAGGTTGTGCATTGACTTTAAAGACGTTAATAGAGTCTCTTTAAAATATCATTATCCCCTCCTAAACATGGAGTAGATCCTCCAAAAGGTAACTGGTTTCAAACGTTTCTCCCTCCTGGATGGTTATTCGGGATATAATCAGATTCTGGTACGAGGCTGTGACCAATACAAAACAACCTTCACCACTAAATGGGGAACGTTCACCTACTAGAAGATGCCTTTTAGGCTATCCAATGCTGGTGCTACCTTCCAGTGAGCCATGGACATGGCTTTTAGTGGTTTGATAAATAAGAACGTACTAGTGTACCTTGATGATATAACGGTTTTCTTTGAGCAGGCAGGCCAACACATGGAACACCTCAGGTAGATTTTTGAGAGGTGTAGGGAATTTGGCATCTCTCTAAATCCAAAGAAATGTGTATTTGATGTTCATGAGGGGAAACTTCTTGGCCACATTGTGTCCAAGGAAGGTTTGTCTATTGACCCCGAGAGAGTCTGCTCCATCTTGGGAATGTCCCTACCAAAGCACAAGAAAGGCCTGCAGAGTTTCTTTGGCCGGATAAATTTCATTCAGAGGTTCATTCTAAATTTTTCTGAGATAGTTAAACCCCTAACCTCTATGCTGAGGAAGGGTGAAGAATTCAAATGGACAATGCCAAGAAAAGATAGCTTTGAAGCCATCAAACAGGCTTTGACCTAGGCTCCCACTCTAATCAGCCCTAACTTCAATAAAGACCTCAATTTCTATACCTTCAACAATGGAGAAGTGATATCTAATATGCTTACTCAAGCAAATAGAGATGACCTCAAGCAACCACTAGCCTTCTTGTGCCAAGGGTTAGAGGACTTCGATATCAGGTACACCTACATAGAGAAGCAAGTCTTGGTAGTAGTGTGCAGCCTGAAGAAATTTAGATATATGTTGTCAAACAGTAGGATCCATCTCATGGTTCCACATCCTGGCATCAAGGATTTCTTGACCAATCAAGACTTAAATGGGAAAAAGTGGGATGGATCACCAAAGTGATGGAGTACGACATAGACATCAAAATCGCCAAGTTGGTGATAGGAAGGGGCCTATGTGAACAGCTAGCTATAGATTTGAGACAAAAGGGTGAAGACAACTTGCTGATCCATGATGTAGCCACTACAGAAGAACCAATTGTCATAAGAGATTGGACGCTAGACATGAGGTGCTTCCTTCTTACGGGTGAATGTCCACAGGGTCTCGGTAGGGCCGGAAGAAGGTATTTTAAACTTTAGTCCCTTCCTTATGTTTTGATTGATGGAGTATTATTTAGGAAGGATCTCTCTGAGGTTCTCCTAAGATGCGTTGACCCCAGTCAGGCTAACAAGGTATTGGTTGAGTTTCATGATGGGCCAGCAGGTGGCCATTTCACCCCTAAGACCACAACAACAAAAATAATGAGAGCTGGCTATTTCTAGCCCACTCTTTTCAAGGATACCTATGCCTGGGTAAGGAAGTGCCAGAAGTGTGCACTTTTTGATGGAAAATAGCAATTGGCTGCCATGCCCCTATAGCCCATTCAAGTTGAACAACCATTCATGTAGTGTGGCCTAGATTTCATAGGGATGATCAATCCTCCTTCTAGTGCCAGACACAAATGGGTCCTGACTGCTACAGATTATTTCACTAGGTGGGTGGAAGCCATTGCTTTGAAGGAAGTAAATGAAAGCACAGTCCTGGAGTTATATGAAGACCTAGTGACAAGGTTTGGGGTCCCAGCCACCATAATCTCAGATAACACCTTGGCTTTTTTGGGAACCAAAACTAGTGAATGGGCGCTAAGGTATGGTATATACCTCAGCACTTCATCAAACTACTACCCACAGGGAAATAGACTGGTCAAGTCCACTAATAAAAAAATTAATCAGAATTATAAAGAGGACCATGGAAGAAAATCAAAAAACTTGGCATGCCAAGTTGAAGACAGCTCTATGGGCTGATCGAATCACTCTGAAGAGAGCAATCAAAAATTCTCCATATACACTTGTGTATGGAAGGGAAGCAAGGCTTCCCATCTCACTCAAATTTCTAGCACTAGACCTCGCTCATCAGCTATAGTTAGAAGAAGGAACCAGCATGGAAGTCAGACTGTGTGAGCTAATGGAGCTCCAAGAGATAAGGGACCATGCCATGGCTGCTATGTCTAGTCACCAGCAACAAATAAAAAGACACTTCAACAATAAATCTTCATCAAAATATTTCTCTGAAGGAGATATTGTTTTGAAATGGGATGAAGATAGAGCTAAACCTAGAAAGCATAAAAAATTTGATGCCCTGTGGAGCAGTCCTTACATGATCACTCAATGCAAGCAGCATAATGCATTCCAACTTTCCATGTTGGATGGTGAAAAACTACGTATCCCAATTAATGGGAAACATCTAAAGCATTGCCACTAATTTTTTTTGGTTCGGCTGTACATAGTTTCCCTTGTTCTCTTTCCTATTTTCCCTAAGTACAGTTTGCATAGTTAGTTGTTTTTAGCCTTGTGTGTTTCCTTTTACGTATGGGGGTGAAAGTTTCAGGTGTGATTTTGGGATCTCGAAGGTTGTGTGAACTCTCTTCAAAGTTACCATCTGACTCCGCACCCAATGGATATTCAAAGTTAACTAGGTTCTAAGCACGATAGGTGTACTTCCCCTGTGAGTCACCAATCTATTGACCAATTTTTGCTCATAGGCCAAAATTGTTCACCTTCTCCCCTTGCTTTCAAAAACAATCATTTCTAGGTTATACAGTGTAATGGCCTTGTTTATTCTAGCTCAGTTCAATACTTTGGTCATTGGCCTCGCACTTTGGTTCAGCAGTTTGTTGTTTCGGCCTAGTTTAAGTTCATGTTCACATCCTTGCATAAGGCAGGGGCTTCAAAGAGGAAATCAAGTGAAGTTCAAGTCAATAAAAAAGGCTGGGCACATTTCAAGATCAAAGCCCATGGCTTAACGTCAAAGGAAAGGATCGGGTGAGTTATTTTCCATTCAAGGTTTGAAATTGCTCAAAATTGCTAAAATTGGTTAAGTCCTAAAGGAATTCGGGCAAAGTTCAAATTCAAGCAAGGGGCAGGCATTTACAAAAAGGAAAGACCCGAGCAGAATTTCTGCGGACTTTTTGTCTGCAGGAAAACATCCATGGACAAAGTTTGCAAGGAAATTGTTCGCAAGCCAAAGCCCACGAGAGCTGAAAAAGCCCGACAAAATAAACTTGTTCAAAGCCCGTTAGGTAGTCCATGCACAAAATAGAAATGCCCACAAACATGTAAAGCATGACAAAATTGCCAGTCATGATAGTCTATGAAGGCATTGATTAGCGGGATTGCTGCTCATGGCATTAAGCAGTAGGATTGCCACTCATGGCATTGAGCGGGAAATTGCCACTCATGGCATTGAGCGGCAAAATTGCTGCAAACAGCATTGAGCATAGGGAAAGCCTGCCATAGCCTAAAAAAAGCCCACAAGAACACAAGCAATAGCAAGCTGCAAAGGGGTTAGGTATTCTATGTGATTGCTAATGGACCCGATGAAACACCAGATCATTCAAAGGGCCGGAAGGAAGGTGTCAGGAAGTAGCGAGGGACCCATCGAGGATAACAAAGGATAAAACAAGCTGTGGCCAGGAGCCAGCAAAAGACTGTGGTAACTCACGAGGACATCAAGGTTTAACCAGGAAGATAGCCATTTGTTTTAAAGGCAAAGAGGAAATGCCTATGGAAAACAAAAGCCTACAGGAGCTGTTCAAAGCCTGACACGGCCAATATAAAGCTCACCAATAGTCAAGCAGACCATCTACAACACTGAGTGGTGAAAGTACTGTGAGCAGCATTGAGCGGTAGTTTGACTGTGAACAACAGTCTGCAGGGAAAGAGGCCCAAAAAACATAGAAAAAACCCTAACTAGCTAGCAGAGGAGCAGGCCACATGCAAAACAAGGCAGCAAGCATGGTCCCAGTAAAATTTTTGACATTAGCTACAGTGTTTTTCCCTTTCCCAATGAAGACTTGAGTAGCCACTTACAAGCAAAGTGCCAATGAGTGTCCTCTTGGATTTTCCATATAAATTGGTGGACTTGGTCATTTAAAAAAATCCTTCTCCATTTTCGTAAAGAGCACAGCTCTATAAATTTTCCACTTAAATCAATAAAATATAGTTTTTGCCTCCATCTTGGATATATTTTTTGTGTATGTCATGAGTATTATTTGTGTTTAGTCATTATATTCAATGCTTTCACAGGTTAATGCCAATAGACCAGCCATCTATAAGGCTCCAGTTTGCAGTTCACAAGAGAAGAGTTCTTCTAAGAAGTAAGACAAAGGAAGTCACTTACAGTGTGTGTAGTACAACACCTTGGTGAGTCTCTGTCTCTATTTTTCTTAGGACCTTTCCCTATCTTTCCTTGTAAACTGGTTTCTTTGCCAAGCCTGAAGTGCATGTCATATTGTTTGGTCTGATTCTAAGTGTGGATGTGGGAGGGTCAAACCTTTATTTTGGTGTATCACCTCTTTTAGAGTAGGTTGTTTGTTTTCCTGTATCTTCTTATCCCTTTTTCATTCCTCCTAGTATGTCTATATATCTATATTTTTCACTGCCTAAAACAAATAAGATACATCAGAGGGAACTAGCCCATACCTAGAGACTCTCCTCTCCTGCTTCACCGTCCCACAGGCAAGAGAGGAGTTTCCATGTTATGGGGAGAGGGTAGGAACCTATTTTCCTACCACTGGGTGCAATCTCCAGCATCAACACTAATGAAAAGTAAAGTAAATCTAATCTAGTGTTCACCAAATCTTATGGCAAAAATTTGGGGTTAGAAATAATAAAACCAAACATTTATATGAGACATATAATCATGTCAATGTATACAAAATCATAATACATGAAAGAGAAGCATAAATGCATATCTATCTACTCTTACAAAAGGAGAAATAAATTTAGGAATACTTACCTTTGAAGATGAACTCACTGAGCCTCAATATCTTCCTTGGCCAAGGTGCTTCACAAGAGGTGTTTTGGTATGTAAGGATGACAAAGACAAATAAGCTCTAAGATACACAACCTATCAATGCATCCAAAATATTTATCCACAAGATAAGATCCGTATCTCTAAAGAAAGTAAGGAACCCTAAGCTTTACTTCTCAAGTAGAATGGTCAATAAGATGTTCATTCACTGTTACTTATTGTTTCACTTCTTATTGATAATTTATGGAAATTAACTTGTATATATAGGTAGATATTTCCCTAAACCCTTCCAAAAATTTTGACTAATAGTGTCAAACCGGTCAACCCAATATAATTATTGATAATAATTCACAAGTTCATGAGCTAGGTCAGTCAAAGGTCAACTAGTTCCTAAGTGAAAAATACCCCAAAACTGTATAAGGTCGACCCAGTCGACCTAGTATAGTTGATTGAAAAAAAGGGATTTAGATGAGGAATAGGAGGATAAAATGTAGAAAATTCCTAGAATGGGTACAACATAGAAGAACAAGCCTAGGTTAAATGGTTTTATGATACAAGTGTGTAGTTGACACGTGGAAAAAGGGACATCAATCCTATGAAGCACCAATGGTCTACCCACCCCTTTCTTGATGCACCCCTTAAGGCTTTCACTTACAGAGATTGAGACTTGATGGGTTCTTACAAGATACAAAGTGTCAGTAATCAATAAAATTTTGAAAATATTGTGTATACATAGACCATAAAGCTTTGAAATATCTTGTTAATAAACTTATGTTACATAGCCACATCTATTGATGGATTGTATTGTTTCAAGAATTCTAATTCTCTATCATGGTCAAACTAGGAAAGATCAATTATGGTCTTAAACATATCTCCATAATTGATTTTGGTGAACTAACATACAACATTGAGGATTACCTACCTAATGTACAATTTTTCTATGTTACACATGTTCCTGAGGAGTTAAAATATATAGTTGATTTCCTAACTACTAGTACAATGCCAAATTCTTTGATTTTACAAGCTAAGAAGAAACTAGCCATCTGTGCCACACCATTCTAACTCATTGGAGGATACCTCTACAAGATTGGACAAGATGAAATCCTTCAATAATGTGTCATGAAACATGATCATATTGAATTACTATGTGAAGTTCATGAAGGAATTATTGGTAGACATTATGCTAGTGTGGCTACTATGTGTAAATTATTGATAGCTAGACTTTGGTGTCCTACCCTTTTTCAAGATGCCAATATACATGTTAAATAATGTGTTATTTATTAGTGCATAGGGAAACCAAATCACTAATATTCCATGCCATAACACCCTATTTTACCACAAGAACCATTTGAGAAATAGGCCATTGTTATTTTGGCCCCATCAACCTAGATGGATGATTAATTTCCCACTATATTATAACAATAACTGATTATCTCACACATTGGGTTAAGGATATACCAACAAGGGATTTTACAACAACTACTATGCACTTCATATGGGAACATATAATAACCTATTTTCGCTATTCATTAAGTTTTAATAATGATCATGATACACATTTACTCAATGATACTATCTACATATTACTCATTGAGTTCATAATTACCCATCATAAAATAATGTTTTATCATCCCTAGGCCAATGGTATTGTTGAGGAATTCAATAAAATCATAAGAACAACACTTAAAAATATTTTCAGTATTATCCATATCATTGGGATGATCAGGTGTCTACAATAATTTGGGATTACCTAATGACTTATAAGTGCCTCAACAAAATTACACCCTTAAATTTAGTGTATAGAACCAAAGTAGTTCTATCAGTTGAAATCTTAGTTCCATCTCTTTGCATAGTATACATTGGATAATTAGATGATGAGTCATCATTGAAAGAACATTTGGATTCTTTTTTAAGGTTGTATGAGGCCCATTTCCTTGCTCATTAGAGTCAAGATGTGGATAAATGCAAAAAAAAGGTGTGACATGATCACCACCTTAAACACAAGATATTTACCCCCAAAATGAATTTTTTTCTATACAAATCTAATTTTATGCACCACTCTATGAAAATTGGTGTTCATTGGGATGGTCCTTTTGTTGTTCATAGTATTTTTCCTATCGGTGCTTATCATTTACAAAGATTGGATGGTCAATTTCTTCTTAGGCACTACAATGGTAGATGGCTAAGGAAATATTTATCTTCTTCAATTTATTTTCATTTGTATCAATAAAGAATATTCCATTAGTTTAGGATTTCCTATTTATAATAAAGTACTTCTTTAGTTATACTCCCCTTTATTTTAGTTTATGTTCTTTTTGTAACTTAGTAATTATGATTTTATGGAGGATTAAGATGCATATTTAGTGTGGGGTAAGGGGTGTGACATGTCTTAAGAATTGGTCTATGTGTTACATGTTATAAGTATGATCATTCAATTAAAGAGGTATAAGGATAAATATTCCCACCAAAGGAATGAATATTAAAAGGGTTTTTATAGTTTTCATGCAATCTAAAAATAAAAAATCTAGGAAAATATGTTCCATTAATGTAAATAGATAGTGGTTAGAATAAGCATACCAACATAATCTCATGATGATACCATTAATTATATTTATGATGAGAAGTGATAGTTGAAGAGACACTATCATTAAAATGCATTGATTGAAAGAAGTGATGATCAAAGAGAGGGTAGGGTTAGTAAATGTAAGTTACCCCTCGATTCTATAAAAGGATAGTTAGGGGCTCACTTTAAACTTTACTTTTTTTTTAAACATGATTTTATAGAGCTGAAGAGTGAACAACTTAGTTTAGTTAATTCTAGGACAAGTATATAACATCCAATTCTCGTTCATTTTTTATTAATAAGGATATTATAATATTAATCAAGTGGAAGTTGGCTAACCTAGAAGTATGCAAAGGAAAAAATGGTAATTACAAGTTGTAGAGTTTAACATCTACCATTAATGGGCATGAAAATAAGAGATTTGAGTCACTTCCACAAAAAAAAATTATTCCTTTAGGAAAATTGCATGGTCTTGCCTCACCCTTTAGGTTATGCAAAGGGTGATATAGCCTAAGCAAAGGGCCCAAATAAATGATCCACTACCAACCATTCCATAAGAGGAGGATCTATGTGTTGGGGGGAAGTGGTATTGATTAAAGAGGGAATACATAAAGAATATAGGGAGAGCATAGAAGGAGAATGATCCAACATGGTGCACTAGACTAATAAGAAGGCCCATATACCTCCACCTTTGCCTTTGATGATAGAGGATAAGTATTACCTAAAAATAGTGTTGCAAATATAAAATTGGGTATCAAATTTACCCACCAGTACAATTTTTGATAATAACCACCACCAAATAGGAAATGGGGTTGAGTTACAAAACAACTATTGGGTTGAATGCCAAAACACTAGAGTGAATTTGTTTATGAATTGAAAATTTTCAATGCCTTGGACTATGCAGGGCTTTTCTAGTTGTTTATCCTTTCATATTTTGGAAAACTAGTGGAAGTAATAAAATTTATAGTTTTGCACATCCATGAGGCCTATATCCATTTGCATGGGCACCATAGGAAGCTTACACCTAAAATAATAATCAAGGTGTTAGGGTTAAAATATTCTAGTGTGGACATTGAATTTTATTTGGAGGACTTGGAGGAGATAGAGAAGAATGCCATGGTGCTAGAGTACTATAAGTAGGGCCATGCCATGCACACTAAAAAATTATAAGACCCTACCCTCAAAATCATAGTTTACATCATTATGACCAAGATTAGTGGCACTGATTGATGGAAGGAGGTAGACATGGCTCACCTATTTATCACCCACCAAATAATTGAGGGGCTAAAGTATAACTAGGTAATGTACTTTGCCAATAAAATTATATTAGATGTAGGTAGGATCCACTAGATACCTAGCCATAAGTTCCCATGGAGTGTATTTATTTTATTTATGGTGTTAGATGAGATTGGTGTACCTGATTACATATTTAGATAACTAAAATGGTTTTACCCACTAGAGAATAAGTCCCTAGTAGAGAACTACAAGGCATTCACATGCCCTAATTATATCACTCTAACCTTCAAGATCAAGATGAATTTGTGGTATGATGGCATAAAGGAAGCCTTTAGAAATGAATGGTGCATTCTTAAGGACTTGTCCATCCAGGTTGGTGAACAAGCCAATTTTGTTGTTAAACAACATTTTTCATTGGTGCACATTAGAATGGCCCCTTCTAGATAGTTTTCACCTTGGTTAAAGTTGCCTTATGATTTTATAACATAATACTTCATCAATTTGGTGAATTACATATATGACACATAGCCCCTCAACCTTAAAGCCAAATGAATTGATTTAGAGATTCACACTATCCAAAAGATGTATGGTTATCCTAGAAAGAATTCATACAAAGAGAAGCATGAAATTGAGAAAATTGACATCAAGGTTAAGCTAACCATAATCAAGGAAACTATTCATAATATTTTTATATGTTATGACCTAAGAATAAAGCTTTAGGAAACACTGATCATGCAATAGATAATCTCCCCCTTATACCTCCACTTGACAAGAAGAAGCAATCTAGGAATGATGCCAACATAAGTTCACAAATGAAACCACCAAAAAGGCAAATAAATGCCTAGGCACCACCACCAAAAGTTTCATTACTAAGGGATTCCCCACTAAGGGCATCACCACCAATGACTCTACATAAAAAAGATACATCAAAATCATAACTGAAGGGTTCAGTGCCATTACCACCAACTAATCTGATGGAACAAGGGACTATGGCTCATAGGTGAGAACTTGAGGAGTCAAACTTAGAAAAAACACTCTCCTTAGTGTATGAGGAGGATAACACCCCTGAAGAGGTGTAGTTGGATATGGAAAATACACTTGGTAAATATACATATAGTTTTGATATTAAAAAAATTAATGGCATGGACATTGACAACACTTTATTGGACCCAAATGTAGATGTCAAGATCCTTGAGTGGGATCCCTTCAAAGGTAAGAAACTGATTGGATCTGAATTTCAACCAACTTTAGTTGATCTAACTAGCAACTTGTGTGCTTAATACCAAATAGGGTTTCCATATAAGATGTTATATTTATATTCCAATTTTCATTCGTAGGATGTAACTATTGATACTAGACATCATATGTCCTTTTTATTAGACATGTACAATGAATAAATCCATTTTGAAATACATATGGATATCTTAATTTTATATTCTAGTGAAATGATGCTACCCATTCTAATTTTTATTGATCCCCAATATATCTCTCTTTTACAAGCTAACATTGTATTTTTGATAATGGCCTTTAAAGTCACGTGATAGAATATACTTTCATATTCTAATGCATGCAATACATAATAGAATCATGGTTGGGTGTTAGAAATGTACAATAAATAAGTTTATTCTCAAAAGGCACTTGAAGAGGAAGTGGCCATGTTGAATCAAAAAATGGAAGAAGCCATAATAGCCAAAGTAAAAACTTTAAATTTATGTAAAACTATTTTAGTCTAATAATCAATATTGGTAAATGTGGTCCCTTTAAAGGGAGAAACTATTGATAAATTGGAGATTCTTTTAAATCTCTTGTTAAAATAGTGTAAGGAATATCCCATGACTAGAAATGCAATTCATTATGGGTGGATAAGCAATTTGTAAAAGAAGTGGAAGTCAATAGACATGCCCTTGAAATGGTTGGGTAAGTTATCCCTATAGTGAATAGGATTTTTAAGAAACTAGCATGACCTAGTAAAATTTTGGAGCTCTAATTCTAGGTAAAGGAGTCTCAATGACAATAGTTCATAGATGTTGCCCTTTTAATAAAAGACCATATTGAGTATGTTAAGGTATTTAAGGATGTTGAGACCATGGAAGAAACAATAAATGTTCATCAATAATAAATAAATTTCAAATTTACATTTTTTTGAGGATAGGTTGTAAAGGAGGTCACTATGATTGAAGAGGTCCAGAAAATGCTTTCACATCTCTTGACTAATTGGTCAATAAGGAAATTGAGTGTCCCAATCAAACTGAGGAGACAAAAACATTTTAAGGAGTTTATCAAGGAGATAGCATAAATAATAATTGACATCTTTTCACATTGGGAAGGTGTCAAAAAACATGTTGAATAAGTTGGCCTTGAATTTTTGGCTAAGGCTGAGACTAAGATGGTGCTTAGTCTAGATTATAATAAGAGCATAGTGTGGGGTGATGTTGGACACAAAATTTTGAATAAGTATTTTGGATTTTGGCATGGATCCATCTTGGCACAAGAATATCATGGCATAATAAGACCATAGCATAGAACTTGCTTGGCATGAGAGGAAAATGAAGTGAAGATCATGATGCAAGAAGACCCAATCAAATAATAAGCATAAAAAATAGAGGACCTAAGAGCAAAGGACTCGATATATTAATAAAATAATTAGGGAGCATGAGGTAAGTGGGAAATGGTTGAGGATAGATTCTAAAATACAAACTATACTTTAATCATCACATGAATTTCACACTGACCCACACAAAGGACATTTGGTAGTAAGGATATAACACTAAACAAAAATATAAGGGGCACAAAGGCCTAGGTCCTTAAGAGAAAATGAGTAAACAACTGACATGACTATTAGTCTACTAAAGATCATTGGATAGTCACCTAAGTGTCATAAATAATTTAAAAAATTGGTCAAGGAAAAACATGTATAAATACCCTTATGAAGAGATGTGTAAGGCTAGCTAAACATTGGTATTTTATAAAAATTCATTATGACAATAAAAAAATTCATGGAAGTTATTATTAGTTATGGTGTTATGTTATAGTTGTTTGATAGTTTAACATTGAGTTATCAATATATTTGATTGTGTAATGTGTGGTTTTTCACTTGACTATAATGAATAGGATATGAATTGTATGAGCTGGTGTAATCAACACTTTGAACCTCATGGCAGTTATCTTCATATTCTTATTTTTTTACATAATTGAAACAAGGTTCATAGTCATGTATTTTAATTTCTATGTAATTAGTAATTATATATATGAATAAACACCATTATATGATATGTATATTATTGTGAAACATAACCCATGAGAACTAGTTTCGTGCTACATGTTTCGAGTGAGCGTACAAGAGTTTAGTCTTGCATGAAATGCTAGTGTGTAAGCTTGTTAGGAACTAGGCACTTCAACATGCTAAGGAAAAATCTATAGAAAAGACCAACATAGATATAAATGGCACAAATTATACAATATGAACCTTCCATTAGAAAGGAAGATGTATTCAAGATAGGGAAACTTGAGAAGAAGTCACCAGAATAAATATATGGGAAAATTAGGACAAGAATTATTTATAGACTTCTCAAACCATTAGCTACAAGGAAACATGCCCTTTTAATACACATGGGATCTCCATTGATTCTAAAGGTCATAGTGGCTTTTCCATTTACAACTATAATGCAACCATATTTGGCACCAATGGTTAATCAACTATTTCCTCCTCCTCCTCCTCCTCATGTGTACACTTCACAATTTCCTCCCATTTTCACTCTTATCGCTCAAGTAAAGGGGACCTTGTCTATCACATTTTAGGATCCTATTATAACACTAGATGAGATCTACCATCTCAATATTTAGGTTCATCTCTAAGTCTTGTCTACATAGATTTAAAGGAAGACTTTGATGGAGAACACCTATAGGAAAAAGTATAGCAAGACCTAGAAGGACAAAAAGTATCTTGTGATTCCTAAATTATCCTTGTTTAGGCACACTTGGGAATATCTAGTACTATTACCTCTCAACTAGATGATATAGAATAAATATCATGAAATTTAGAAGACATAAGTCCTATTTAAGACATATAGGCAACTAAGGAAGACAGTCCTACTGCCATTGTTGCCATCTAAATTGACACTCTTTTAGTGGACACTACTAGTCATCTTATGGATCCTCATGTGATTACATCAACTAAAAAACACATGTTACACTACAATTTCATACCACCCATTATCTTTATGCCACTACTTCACTTGATGCTCCAGTCACCTCCCTAATTACTTCTAGTCATGATTTAATTCAAGTCCATCTTTCCCCTATTATTTTAATTATTTTAGATCATACTATTATTTCTCTAAATATTTTTATAGTAACAAATGGTTATTCTATGATAAATAAACCTATATAGAACATGTTAATTCACATTGGGTAAGTTTTAATAACCCTAACACATGATACCATTACATAACCCATTGATTTTATAATTGACACTAATAATATGCATACCAATCCCAAAAGACCTATCTTTTCTCTCTTCATAGGTCCCAATTTTGAAGATACAATGTCCTAATCTATTTTTTATCTACATTAATTACAGTCATCTTTCAACTTATATTGGGTCACCAACTATTTAGGCATGAAAATAGAATCTCATGTTGTAATAATTATTAAGGAGTCACCCCATGTGGTCAAACATATCACTATGCCTCCTCATCAAATTAGGCTCTCTAAAGAGAGGATGATGATCAATCACTCCCCACACCTTCAAATTTTACATCTCTAGGATCACTCACCTCACTTGATCTTACCACACTCATGCCACCACTAACCACCTCATCTCTTGATACTCCATATATTGATGTTACTTGAATCAACTTATTATTACACCATCCTAGATACAACAAATCTAGGTAGACCAATTGACTAGATAAAATCTAGTAATCATTGAAGAGCCTAAGTTAACTCTGGAATTTGATGAAAATTATAATTAGTTAAAAATGGTTATAAATAGGAAAATGAATAGGGTAGGTAGGATAATTGAGTTTATAAGTAAATAATAACTCTTCTCATGACTAATAAGAAGAAAATTAAGTAGGGATAAAATGATTAGTTTGAAGAAGATCTGGTTTCAATAGTTGATGACACTAGCGGGGTCTTAAATAAAATTATTCAAGTCCTAAAATAGGATAATAAGAGATTAAAATCACAATTCTATATATAAGTCCCTAAAATAATACTTGAAAAAGTGAAAAATTCAATTGTGTCTCTATTTGAGATTATGAATTTTATATACATAACTAGGGTTGAGTCTCAACCATAATGGGGTCATGTGTCAAATTATAATGAATCATTAAGGTGACTAGATGCTAAATTACATAACATTTCCAATGTATTAAGATATAAATTATATCCTAATCTCAACTTGATATATTTTAAATATATAAGGTTGTATCAAAACATTGAAAACAATAAAAGAGATGACCTCATGGAGTGGTACAACCAAATGAAGGAATTGGTTAAACAACTAACAGGCTAAGACACTAGAATATTAAGTTATTAGAATATATGTTTGTATACAAAATGTATATTCCATGAGGTTAAATAATAAAAAATAATTTCTTTCATACAAAACATAGGTATTCAATAAGCAACTTCAAATCATGGGTTGACAGTGTATGTGTTGTAAGTAGTGATCAAGTTATTAAACTGATCACATGAACTAAGGATAAGGTTGATCAAGCACATGAAATTAATGAATCATTTAAATATTTAATGAAGCTACACAAAAACTTGATGGGAAATTTTCTAATGTTATTTAAATCTCCTATTAATATTGATTTCAAAGTAGTAAACTTAGATTTTAAAGCATGTGAAACAACGTACAAAAAAAGAAAATAATAAGTTAATGTAGATCAACAAAGACAAGAAGCTACTTAGGCAAAAGCTTCATCAACCCAACCACCAGGAATGAGGTCTTCTTCTCTAACATATACATTTTTTCATACCTTGGTTGGAATTGTGTTTTCTTAGGTTGAATCAATTGAAGCTATGTTGCATTTATCTTTGAGTCATACTTTAGTGTAGACTATAGTTACTTCTACTGCTTCCATTATGAGTGCATATACAATAATTTTTAGCTCGTTATCAGTTACATCATTATCCCTTATTCTTAGACTGACTAATCAAGTAGTTATAATTAGTGTTGAGATTAATTTAGAACCAACTATCACTAACATCACCACTCATGCAATGTAAAGTGATTCATGGTCTAATTTTGGCAAGGTCATTGACAATTTTTCTTATTTATCTATAAATATTTTGTACAAGTGAATCTTTGAGATAAATTAATATTTATCTATTTTATATGTTTTATATTCAATGAGGTTTAAATTAATATTTATTTATTTTATATGTTTTATATTCAATGAGGTTTTTCCCATTAACACACACACACACAAACACACACACACACACACACACACACACACACACACACACACACACACACACACACACACACACACACACACACACACACACACACACACACACACACACACACACACACACACACACACACACACACACACACACACACACACACACACACATTCCCCTTATTCATTTTAAAGAGAGGAGAATTTTTTTTTAAATCAAGCAACGTAAAAGTTTTGTGATTTTTTACTGGGTTGTTTTCTTTTGCACAATTATACATTTTACATGGCATAAAAATACTACTATGGACATATGTGTATCTTCTTTGATTCCAAATATCATATTGTTTACAAGTCAATAAGGCCCTTTAAATTTAATATATCAACCTGATGCAACATAAGTAATGAATCAAGCACATTTTCCTCCTATGTATATTGAAACACAACATAAAATGGTTCCCTAAGTTAAGATAACTTTTCCTGACACCCTAAAAACTTTGAGGGTTTCATTGGAACAAAGTCACATGCCCATTATATTATTTATAATTAACATATGTCATTATTATCTTGTGTAAAATGGGCTTAATTGATAATATTATAAATATTATCTTGTGAAGAATGGGCATGTCTCATTCTAAACAAGATATTATTAATATTATAAATTAATCCCATTCTACATAATATAAATATATTTGATGTCATGTAGATTAGGTAGCTATGCATTCTTAAGTACATCCAACCACAAGTGCACATAAGAAATTAAGTTTATTACATCCAATATGTGATGTGTCATCAAGTGACATTGGAATTGAATGAAATAAAAAAAGGATGATTCCAATCATAAAAATCTAGGATACATCAACA
This sequence comes from Torreya grandis, assembly GCA_037957365.1. NCBI lineage: Eukaryota > Viridiplantae > Streptophyta > Pinopsida > Cupressales > Taxaceae > Torreya > Torreya grandis. Next base: position 957,876 of record JARHVA010002756.1, on the reverse strand, counting down.
AATCAAAAAATTGTTATATGGTAAAATCCCCAAATTATTGGAATATATTACAATTCACATCCATATTTAGGCTAACTAATGATGGATGGTGGAATAGAAGAATATATTAATAAATATTAGCACTATTTAAAATACTATAAAATATCTCCAAACACCAAAATTATATCAATGGCATAGTATAGTTACAAAAATAGACCAAAAAATAATGAAAAAAATATAAACTCCACAAATCATTGATCAAAAGCAGGTCATGATGCCAAAGGTAAAACATGTACCACTTAAATCACTCACACTTGATCCACAAGGGTCATTATCATCCATTCCATTAAAATCATGGCATATTGAGGATACTCTTAGTTACATTAATTAATTTTTTAATATACTGATCACACAAAGATGGAGGTCGATTGGATTGAAATTATCAAAGAAAATCTATACAATAACACACGGGAATAGACCACAAAATCCATCAAAATTCCTTGCATGAAATTGTATGCTTGGCTAAATTTCCCATTTGTCTATCTCACCACAAGCCTTAAAAATATTGTCCTTAGCTACATACATAATGATATATTTTTATAATACTAACCACACCTCATTACCACAATTGACATTGAATACATTAAATGTTTGAAGAATAAAATAATTATAATCAATAAGTATGAGAAAAAGGGTTTTCCAAATATAAGGTTGCAATGCATTATTTAGGAATTAACCAAAATAAAAGAGTAATTATAATTTACTCCATCAAAAACCTAATACTCAAATATGAAGTGAAGGTGGTGGGATGGAAGGTATACTTCACCAATGGGGAGGATGTTCCAAGACCAAAAAACATGATGGTATCCTTCAACATGATATAATTGAAGACAAAACACAATATATTATAGGTTATCCTTGAATAAATAAGTGCCAACATTAACAGAATAAAATGTGGTAATCATGACTTCTGCTTCGGCTCCTTACTCTTTTTTTGTAATATGTATTTTACCAATAACCTCCCTAGGTTAGATAAATAATTCCAATGGTAAATTGATAAAATAACAAAGGAATAGATAAAAACATATATGGATAAAATCATAATATAAGAATAAGTGGCACTAATATTTTAATGAAAGGATATTATATGAAATAAATTTATAACTAGAGTCCATGTGTTAGCATAGGTCATCAATAAGAATTCAAATAAATTTTAATTCTTGGTAAACAACAAATTTATGTATGTCAGGACCTAAATGGGACACGCATCATTTTTAAATATACTCCCATATGAGGTTTTATATGAATAAGTAGATAAATTCCTCAAAGTGATCCAGACATTCCTAAAAAAATTGGTGGTTAGTACTATTGAGCATAAATATGATAATTAAAGAATTACTAGCTAAAACATAAGATCAAACCATATGAAATAATCATAAAATATATAAATAATGGGATGAAGTAAATAAAAAAATATAGACCCAAAAATAATAAGTATAAGAATCTATTTATCCCATATAAACTTTTCAGCACGCTCATCAAAGTTTGGAGAAGTCATCGATGTCAAACAATCAAAAGGCATAGATGTAGATGAAATGAGTAGTAGGTTACTAAAAATTGCATGAATGGAAATAAATCAAAAAAATAAAAAATAAAAGGTAATACCAATCCACATATTAGCAACCCAATTTTCACCCTTTGAAGGAGATTTTTCAATTCTGCTTCAAACTTGGACTAACATGGGAATGGCCTAAAGGCTATGGGTGACCGTATAATTAGACTAGACATCTAGATTATGGGGATATCTCCCATATTACATCACTTTTGGCTCAAAATAACTAAAATATATTTGTTTTGGGATGAAAATGGATAAATATTACTAAAATAAACCTACTCTAGGGGGTGGTGATGCTCTGATATGATCATTCACTAACTCAATTTGGACTCCAAACAATACTAGTGAAATAATCATGAAATAATGCATTAACTCCAAGGTTAATATGCAATAGTGTTTTACATGAATTTCATGATTAATGGATCCAACTTTGAGGTAATGAGTGGAAGGTCTACATTGAGACACTTCTAATTAAGTTACACTACAAACATGATCACCAACCTTTGACACTTCATATAACCTACATAAGGCAACTTATCAACATATAGGTGTGTCAATGACATTATAAGGTAGATTTATACCATTTATACACATCAATAAAATCATATTCACACTATAAACAAATCATGGAGAAGATGCAATAGTTTATTCATCAGTCTAATAACCTCATCAAGTATAAAACTAGGCAGAGTTTCCTCATACCTAGGTGAGGGATACCAATCAATGACTTAAGGCCTAAATATATAACATAATAGGAAATAAATGAGTGGGATAATTTAATTTTTTATAGGTGAGAGGTAATAAATGACCATAATCAACTCTATTTGTAGCTATATCAACATAACAGTCCTCACAAGTCTTCCATGCATTGGTCTCTTTAATGACCCCTTAGGCATTGAGGTGGGGTAATGGGGGTTTAAATTGACTTTTTTGATTAATTTAAAATAATTAAAATGAAAAATAGGATTTATTTACTTCCCTGTATGGTATTTACAAAGTTAAATGAGGTGAAATTAGTCTCTATGAGGCATTACCTATCCCATTAGTCCTCTCATACATATTAACCAAACTAGAAAATTGGATCCAAAATATCATTATGGTTATAGAGTGTATTTTATCACCACTATAATCAATTATAGGGGTAATTAACCTATATTAACTCCAAAAATATACTCTCTACACCATTCTTCAGTTTTCCTTGTTGATCAAGTAGGCCCAATAGGCCACTAGGCATAGTTACATAGTGTTTATGGTTGAATGGCCATGGAAAACTTGTATGAGACCTTGAGATCATATAAATAGGAGAGATTTAATTATAATTTTTTTTATCATATCATTAAATGGGCCTTCTTGAGAATCTTATACTTGCAAACTTGCCAAACTAGGTGACTAAGTCACCTTCTCTTTCATATCAACAAATTAGTTGTTTAGAAGAGGCTTATAGAGGCATTTACATGAATATTTTTGGACATATAATAAATTGAAGAGGTATAAAAAGTCACAAACATTTACCTCTAATTATTTTAAACTTTAAAAATATCTCTACACCATACAAATCTCATAAAACTTGAAAAAGTACCTTTTATGACAATTTCATACAATGTCCATACATACGAGTACTATGGGTAAGGTCTATTTTGAGTTATATTTATTTTTAAAGTGTTTTAATGGTAATTTAGGAGTGTTTGAGTATAATTATATAAATTTTTATTATGTTGGCTTTGTATTAGGGTTTAAGTAGGGTTCTGTAGGTCTACCATATTAACGATGGTTCATAAAGATCAGATCTCCAATCCCAAACTTATGGTCATGGATTTTTATTCAATAGACCCCTTTAAACTATTAAAAATATTTTATCCTCATGAAATTTTTTTGGAGATACGAGTAGAAGATGGTGGACCTTACACTTTTTACAAGCCTTTTGTATAGGTCTATAGTATTAAAAATGGTTCATAATCTTTGGATCCTCAATCTAGCTCACTATTCCATGGATTTAAAGTACATAGGTGTTCCAAAATTCACATAGGATCATTTTCCTTGAGTCCATTTTCCATGAAATATCTGAGCATTTGAATAGGCCACTCAAATTGACTACTTAGACTATGTAGTTTGAGGTAGACTTCAAGACCCAATTAACCATTTTGATTACATTATTTACTTAAAACATATCTCATATGACCTATACCATATTATCATACCTATCCATGATTTCAAATCTGCTCAAGAAGGTCTGAGTGTGCTTTAAATGTGATGTGGGGCTTCTAGCTCTTAAGATTGGCTTTAGGTCTAATAGGCCTAATACTCAATTTGAATGCCTAAAAACCCTGTAGGTGATTTTTGTAACTTCAAAATAATCAAATCATCCTCTTTAATTATATTCCATCCATTGAAAATATCTTCAATTTCCCATACTCCAACTTATCTTCATTTTCTCATGTGATTGGCTATAGACAATAATTTATTATCAGTCTAATTTCTTTGGGGTTTGGGGTTTGAGGAGGATTTTATTTCATTTTTCTATTTACTCCATAGTATTCCTTTAGGTTAGAAAACTTATTTTACCTAACACTTTATTATAAATATATTGCATGTATACCTTCATCTCCCTTGCTTAGGGTTTCTTGGTAGTCAAGCTTATGTAGAACTAGTGGCTCAGTTCAGTCCCCTCTATACCTAAATTTGGAGTCTAGAAATTCAAAAATAATTGATATTATTATCTTTACTATCCCTTAGGTTATTTCAACCTTACATCATCCCACAACCTATTATAAGTCTCTGGTTTAGGCACAAGCATATTTAGGCACTTTTAGGACTAATAGGCCTTAAAACTCTTTTATCCATCTCAATTATTGAATTATACCAATAGGACACTAAAATAATTTTAGAGAGAAAATGAGGGACCCTTTCTCAACTTTCACATTTCTCTTGGCTACAAGGTTATACATTGCAACTCTCCCTTTCATGATCCTTGACTGTCACTACATGTTTAGGCCTAATTAGATTATCCAAGTCTAATCCTATCTCAAAGGACCATGTTATGGAAAGTTGGATTAAGATGTTTCAAAATAAGGAGAATATTTACCTACCCTTCTCTCTCTTTATTACCATGTAAGGTTTTGGACACCTTTATCTTTTCATCAAGGAACCCTACCTATTGGTAGACTTTCTAGGTCTATTGACTGAGTTGAAGGTATAAATCACCCCTTCATGGTAATTTGGTTCATTAATTTGGTGTAATACCATGAATAAAGGTTCCTTTACTTTCATAAATACTCTATAATCCCTTAGTAGACTAAATTTTTACCTAGTCATCTTGTTCTTTCATGACTAAATGTAGGTATCTTACTTCTACTGACTATGCATGATAGGTGAGTTTTTTTTATCTTGTTTTTCTGACCTTCAACATATTTTTTCTATTTTTCATGTCTTGGTAAATAGTTTTATCCTTCATAATACACTCTCCAAACCCTTAACTTGCCTATTAGACTACCTTGGTCTTTGTTAAGCTACCTACACATCATTATGCTCATGTTACCTTCTCAAATTTCCCTTGATGTTAGGTCCATTAAGGAACTCCATTCAAGTTTTAAAAGATAATTATTTTTGGAGGAAATCACTACTAATTGATATTATTTGAAAACCACAACTTTAGGGTAATAAAAATTTCTTTGAGACCACACATGATAGTCAAGTCTTCCAGGTAGGTATGTCTAACTATTTTGATGATCCTTTTGCACTTTATAACCTCTTAATGATCTCATCATCATCAAGGGTTTGAATATTATACTTCTCCCTCCATTATTTATTATGACTCATAAACATATAACCATAGTATAACTCGATCCTCTATCTTTCAATAGATCTCTATCTCTTTAGTGTGTAGGTATAGGTCTGTAATTGTGCATATAGACCTTTGAATAAGTATACTCCATGTGAGAGGTGACATGATTAATCTTTAACTCTTTGGGTTCCATTTTTGGTTTGTTTCCTCTTATTATTCCCTTAAGACCTTATAAACTTTCCATAAGGACTTCCTTCTCTGTCATAATTAGCTAAACTTGTAGCCATAAATGGTTCTTCTTTAAGGTCTAGGCTAAGTTACTCTCTTCGGGAAAGTTGGATTGATACTAAATATATTTTACATTATTTCCAATCCTCTTCATAGGTGTACATTAATTCTTATGGATTCAAAATGTCTTTAATACCTTAACCAAATAGTGACAACCTCATTTTCTTAGCCTACAATAGTAGGTTTGATGTGACTATGAGAGGTTTATCTTTCATAATGGGCTAAGAGTGAATATGATTTTTTTTGACCCTACCTACTCCATTTACTATATATTTTATACCTTGTTGATCCTCTTTGATTCCTTACACTTTTTAATACACTATTTCTACTGTGACCACCCTATCTATGTAATCTACCTTGAAGGATTTGTGGTGGTTGGGTAAGAGTTTATAATTTTAGAATAAGTTGAGGATGGGGATGGTCCCTAAGGGTATTTGTGTTGAGGGGAAAAAATGGAAACACAAAATCATGAGTGAGGAATATATTAATCCTAAAATAGCTTGATAACTATGTACACCTACTATATCTCCACTTTGTACATGAGGTAATCAATACAAACATGATAGTCATACTAGAAATATGAGCTTGAAGGGGGTCTATAACCTAATGGTGGTTCAAATGAATATTTAGAAATACATAGAAGATTAATTGGATTCTAAGGGACTATTATAGAACCATAAACAACATTAAATATTATGAAGCTGTGAATACTCTGAAATATATGGAAACCTATCTATAGTCTACAAGTAATGAAAACATGGAGATTTTTCTTGATCTCCCACCCCCACACATGTGAACTAGGGATAAATGGTGATGTATATAGTCTATGAGGACATATATATCACTCATAAATTATTTGTTTGAAAAAAATCCTACAAAATGCACTAAAACCCTTGCATTTCTAAACCCTACATAGATGAATAAGTGAATTGGAGTGGCCAATTTATTAATTTAATCTCATAAAGATCATGACATATATAGGATGAAAAATACCATGAATAATAAGGTTAATTAACTCCCTTCCTCTACCCAAGATACTATCTCCCCACTTTCTCTCTCATGTCTATACTCTCCACAAACTTGAATGCTTACTTAGACTACCAAAGAGCTTGATAGAGAGAGAGGAATGGTTTTGAGCTTGTTTTGAATTTTATGATCATGAAACTTATTCTAAAAATCTAACATGGGATCCTATAAAATATATGACCCCCCTCTATATGGACCTAATTGTACAAGTTTGTACAACTTGCAAAAATGCTTGAAAACCTTTTTTTTTTTTTTGCAGTTTTTCAAATATTTGAACTTGAACCACCATTATAGGGTAGAGGGAGGGGAAAGCATGAGTTGGATGATAATTCAAACTGAGTGTTATGGTAGGGATGAGTTAAAAATATTCATTCTATCAAGTGTGGGGTCCATTTATTGAGTGGGAGCTAGGTATGAGTCTAAAATGGGACTTTTTTGGTAAGAAATGCCTAATGATGGCTTAGGGACTCTTTTAAGACCTTTATTAAACCATAAAACACTTGAAACATCACCCCTTTCCAATATTTTATAGTGAATTTGACCAAAATGAGGCATTTTAAGAGTAATTAATGACATTTTAAGGGTGAATTAAGGTTACAAATGGGCTTGGATAAATGTATCATGAATAATGACATTAAAAACAACAATTATCTCATTTCATGACTTCAGATAGGGTTTAGACACCCTTACAACCCATTGGTAGAGTTATCCAATCTTGAAATGTCTTAGAAAACACTAAATCCATAAGAATCAATAACCTCAAATTTTTTAAATTACCTTAATTTTTTCAAAAGATACTTAAACTTATCAAACAAGTTTATATCCACTCACTACACCTCAAAGACACCTTGACACTTTTCTACTCAATCAAGGGTCATTATGACCACTACCATATCACCAATAGGTGTTAACATAACTATGAGATAGGAATATATTTATAGTATAATCTAACACAATGTGATTCCTTAATTAATGTTGAGAATATCCAAAATGAGACCAAATAAGACATCACCTATGCAGGATATCACCATGTGTAGGCTTGGGTGGGTGTCATGAAATGTTTTCTAGATATAAGAGTTGGTATTTGGCCTAAAAGGCCAAATTTAAAACATTTTTTTTTGACTCTTAGAAATGAATAGCCTATTGGTCAAGATAACCCATTCACTTTTCATGACAATGATGACTAAACATGACTCATGACTTGATGAACACTCTTGGACTGATAAAGAGATACAACACTTTATGACACCTATTAAGACTGAAATAAAAAATACAAATACACATAAAGGATACCAAGGCACAACAAACCTAAACCTAATAATAAATAAGTAAATACACTAAAGAAACAAGGTAGTAAACTAAACTTGTGTTGACCACTTATTGAACAAGACTAAAAACACTATAAACAACTAACATAAGTTAAAATTATTTCCTCTAGGATCAAATTAAAAAATTATTTGTCCAATATGGCACCATGAGGGATGATTTCCATATCTTTATTTGAGTCTAATAAATCATTATTCATCGTATGAGGGCTCCCACTTGCAACTGGAGGCATTAACATGTTCATGGACTCTTGGGAGAGTAACTAGACCTTCTTGATTGATACCCAAGTGTATGGATTGGATAGGTGAGTCAAGAAACCAATCATACTCATTACAAACTTGAATTACTTACATCAAAAATGTCAATTTTTCCTTATTCATGATTTTCTATTGATTTGTTATGCTCTCATGCAATGATTGTCTTGACAACTCAACTATGAGGTCGTAATTAATGCATCCATTATTCTCCATTTGATATGGTTGCTTATAAAAGCCTTAATTTCCTTGGTAAATGTTTAAACATGGATTCCACATGTCATTAGTCTCTCCTTGATTTTTCCTATGAGACTTAGGATTAGTATCTATCATAGTGTTTTATTCAAGGCCCTTCTCAAGCTCCTCATCGGGTAGATATGTACAATATAAAATTGAAAAAAAATTCTCTAAGTCTTACCAAAAGGCCATATATTCATGATTAATTTAAAATACATAAGTTTTACTATCATTCTTATTATTCAATTTTAAAAAACTATGCTAATCAAGCTGATGTTCTACTATAACTTGGTCATCCTCATCTTCAGTGGAGAATGGTAGCTCTTCAATATATTAAAACTCTAGCTCATTTTATCTTGGTGTTTATAATCTTGAATTATCTTGTTCATACACAAAATCATTAGTGGTATATTCATTGACAACCTCAAACTACTTTCCTACTCCACCATTCCAAGCTACCATCCTGAGTTCTTCAATCTCTCTTAATAACTCATGGTACAATTGCTACCAATTATCATCTAACTAACTTGAATTATTCTTGGCTTTAAAAATGGGTTCCTGGTGGTTATTTTAATAATTTTCTCCTAGGGAAGATGTTGCATAATTTTTTTCTTTAACATCTTTCCATTTTAGCTACCCTACATCATTAGACTTTCCTTCAATCTCAAATCTTGATCTATTGCGATGGACAAGGGTACTACTATAAATCTCTTCCTCATAGATGATTGATGTGTCCTATTCAAACTATCCTTAAAATTTATCTATAAATAAAACATGATAAAAATATTTAAGGAATACTACTTCATTTATTATCCTTTGTAAATTATTTCCCACACTTGGATGCTCAAATTATGTCTTCAATGCATTTGGTTCTTCATTAGCCTATCTGACAACTACTAAAGTGATCTTCCAACTTGGAGCCTTAGGAATATCAACTTTGGAAACTACATTTTTCTTATTTATTTAAATCACCTTGTCAAATTTAGATGTTCCTTGATCCTCATGATAGGATAAAATATAGAGGACTAATGGGGAATTTAGAGAACTTGAGACATCTCTTGAACTAGCCTTTATAGATCCCTCTTCTTCTTGACTTTGAATTTGCATAGGGGAATGTTTTCTTTCAAGGGTAGGCATAACATACTCTAGTGTTATATCTCATGAAGGCTTTCAAGATGAAGTTATTATAGGCTCTTGAAAATGAATAAGTGGATCTTGAAAGGGATCTAGAACACACATATGTTTATTAGAGGTAGGAGGTGGATTACAATATACCATTCAAGTGTTTAGTGTGTAGTTATCAATATGAAACTTGGAGAGTGGCCTAGGTCTAATTATAAATCCTACATCAAACCCAATCTTACAAACCATGTAAGATAAATCTAATTTTAATTATACCCCAATCTTGGCCATAAAAGGTACTAGATAAACATAAGGGAAAATGAGGTGACAAGTCTGTAACAATGATGCCTTGTGCAATTGAGATCTTGGGGTAAGCATGAAGGGTAAGTTGTAGGTTTTTGATAAGGCCAAATATACTTTTATTTGATCCATCCCATTTTAATTCAAAGTTATAAGTATGCTCATACATCAAATTCATTTTTTTAGCTAACAAGTTATGGATAACCAATCTAATTCCCATATCATCAAATAAGAAATTATGATCTAAGAAATTTCCAATGATCATAGATTTAATAAAAGGAGATGGATTGGTTACCTTGGTAGGTTTAAATTGGTTTTAAAGTAAATTATATTGATATACAAGGGATTGGTGTTTAATTTCCACCTACTTCCTAAGATATTCCTTCAATATGTCTCTTTCCCCTTTAGCTTCTCAATCTCTAAGCTCAAATCATCATATCTTACTTTAGACTGACTATAAGGAAAAACATGTTGGTTTCATGATTGGTTAGGAGGATAAGAGGGATAGCAAAGAAGTGAAGAAGGTCCAAAATTATGTTGATAATCTTGGTAGTAATGAGTCTTATCATAGGGATGATAAGGGTCAGCATGAGGTTGATAATGGTCATAATGGAGTTGATATGGGTCATAGGGCTACTATAAATGAATTGAAGGATAGATTTTTTCCCCATAGGTAGCCATAAATCATGATGAGGCACATAAATAATAATGTAAACCATGAATGAGAACTTCTCTTACCCTTGATATGATGACTTGTGATGCCTTCTAATATGAAACATGACTACAAGTTTTCCTTTAAAGTGCTTTGAACTCTATGAGATGACTGCAAGGCTATCAGTGAGTCTCCAATGATTTAATTTGGTCCCATTGGGTATGTCAAAAATTTTAGCAACTCAAGTTTCACTCTTTGAAAGAGATTGTTCAATTTTGCCTCAAACTTTGACTAACATAAGAATGGCCTAAAGGTTGTGGGTGAGATTATAATTAGACAAAACCTATAGATTGTGGTTTTATTTCCCATGTTAAATCAATTATGGTTCAAAATCACTAAAGCCGATTGATGTTAAGATGGAAAGGGATAGAGAGTGAAAAAAAGAAACCTACTCTAAGGGGTGGTGATGTACCAATATGATCATTCATCAACTCAAATTAGACTCCTAACAATACTATTATAATAATAATGAACTAAAGCATTATCTCCAAGGCTCCTATGAAAAAATACATGAAGGTCATGATGAATTACTCCAACTTGAAGGTGATGAGTGTAAGGTGTATTTTGAGGCACTTCCAATTAGGTTACACTCCAAACTTAATCACCAACCGTTGACACTTCATATAACCTACATAAGATAACTTATCAGCATATAGGTGTTTTAAGGACATGCCAATGGAGACTTATACCACTTATACACATCAATAGAAGAATATTCACACTATAAACTAGTCATGGAGAATTTATAAATAATTATTCATCAATCCAATAAGCTCATCAAGTACAAAACTATGTAAAGTTTCCTCATACCCAAGTGAGGGATACCAATCAAATAAAGGAGAGGGATAATTCCATGTATTTATAGGTTAGATATCATAAATGACCACAATCAAATCCATTTGTAGTTATATCAACATAACAGTCCTCACAAGTCCCTCTCCATGCGTTGGTCTCTTCAATGACCCATTAGGCATTGAGGTGGGGTAATGGGGGGGTGTAACTGACTTGTTTGATTCCATTAAAAGAATTAACATGAAATAAAAGGGTTTAGTTAATTCCATATATGAAATTTATAGAGTTTAATGAGGCAAAATTAGTCTCCATGAGGCATTGAACATCCCACTAGACCTCTCATGCATATTAACCAAAATAGAAAATTGCCTCCAAACTATCATTATGGTTATTTAGTGTATTTTTTCACCAAAATAATCAATTATAGGGTTAATTTACCTATGTTAACTCCCCCAATATCCTCTATATTCCATTCTAACTTTTTTTATTGACCAAGTATGCCTAGTAGGCCACTAAGCATAGTTACATAGTGTTTGTATTTGAATGGCCATGAAAAAAAAATTATGAGACCTTGAGATGATCTGAATAGGTGAGATTTAGGTCTGAAAAAATTTCCCATATCATGACATGGGCCTTCTTTGGTATCTCACACTTGCAAACTTGTTAAACTAGGTGACTAGGTCACCTTATCTTTCAGATATGTAGACTAACTATTTGTAGGAGACTTATAGAGGCATTTTAGGCACATTTTTTGACATATAATGACTTTAGGAGGTAAAAAAAGTACCAAACTCTCACCTATAATTATTTTCAACTTTCCAAACATCCATTCACCCTATAAATCTCATAAAACCTTTAAAAAGTACCATTTTTGACAATTAAATATAATGTTCATACATACCAATACTATGGGAAAGGTATCTTCCAAGTTATCTTTGTGGTTTAGGTCTTTTTAGGGTTATTTAAGAGTTTTTTAGTTTAATTATCTCCATTTTTATTAGGTTTGGTCTATATTAGGGTTTAAGCAAAGTTTTGGAGGTCTACCATCTTAATGATGATTCATAAAGATTAGACCTCCAATCTGAAAATTATGGTCATGGATGTTTATTCCATAGACCTCCCAAATATTATTAAATTTTTTTTTCCCATGCAACTTGGGTGTGGAGATACAAGTAGAAGATGGTAGACCTTGTACTCCTTATAAGCCTTCTGGATAGGTCTACAATCTTAATAATGATTCATAAACTTGGGTTCCTCAATCTATCTCACTATTCCATTGATTTAAAGTACATAGGATTTACCAAATTCCCCTAGGATAATTTCCTTGAGTCCTTCTGCCTTGTAATATTTGATCATTTGAATAGGGAACTTGAGTTAACTACCTAGACTATGTAGTTTGAGGTGGAATTCAAGACCCAAATTGACCATTTTGATTGCATTATTTACTTCAAAAATCTCTCATAGGATATATAACATCTTCTCATACCTCTCCATGATTTAAAATATACTCAATAGGGTTTGAGTGTGCTTTAAATGTGATGTGGAGCTTTTAGGTCTTAAGACTGGCTTCAGGCCTAATAGGCTTAATATTGAGTCTAAATACCTAGAAACCCTATAGATTATTTTGGGAGCTTAAAAATCACCAAATAACCATATTTATTTATATTTCATAACCCTTAAACTATATTTAGTTTCCCATACTCCAACTTGTCTTCATTTTCTTATGTGATTGCCTATAGACAATAGTTTATTATCGATCTAATTTGTTTGGGGTTTGGGTTCTGAGGAGGATTTTTGTCTAATTTTTTTGTATTGTTGATGGAGTTATAAATCCATAGTATGCCTTCAGGTTATAAAAATTATCTTACCTAAGACTTTATTCTAAATATGTTGCCTATATACCTTCATCTCCCTTGCCTAAGGTTTTTTAGTAGTCAAGCTTATGTAGCCCTAGTGGATCAGTTCATTCCCCTCTTTACCTCAATTAGGATTATAACCATAAAATATAATTTCTAATTTTATCCTTACTTCCTCTCTAGGTAATTTAAACCTTACATCATTCCTCAAATAAGTAAAAATCTCTAGGTTAGGCATAGGTCTATTTAGGCACTTTTAGGCCTAATAGGTCTTAACACTCTTTTGTGCATCTCAAGGACTGAAGTATACTAATAAGACACTAAGATCATTTTTTATATAAAATAAGGGACCCTTTCTCAATTATCATATCTCTCTTGGTTGTAGGGTTATACATTACAACTCCCCCTTTCATGATCATTGACTGTCAATGTATGTTGAGGTCTAATTAGGGTATCCAAGTCTAATCCTATCTCAAAGGAACAAGTTATGGAAATGTGGATTGAGAGATTTGTAAATAAGGGGAATATTTACTTTCCCTTCTCTCTCTCCATTACCATGCAAGTTTTTGGACACCTTTATCTTTTCATCTAGCAACCTTACCTATAGGTAGCCTTTATAGGTCTATTGACTAAGTTAAAGGTATAGATAAAACATTCATGGTAATTTGGATCATAATTTGGTGTAACATCATACAATGGGGTTCCTTAATTTTCATAGACACTTTATAATTCCTTAGTAAACTACAATTTCACCCATTCATCTTATTATTTCATGATTAAATGTAGGTACCTTACATATACTAAATGTGCATGATATGTGAGTGTTTTTTGTTTGGTGTTTCTAAAATTCAATAGAGTTTGTCTATTTTTAATATCTTGGTAAATATTTTTCTCCTTCTTCATACACTTTCCATACACTTAACTTGCATATTAGACTGCCTTAGACCTTATTAATCTACTTTCACAGGATTATGCTTAGGTTACCTTCTCAAATTATCCTTAATATTAAGTCCATTAAGGAACTAAATTCAAGTTATAATGGATAATAATTATTGGGGGAAATCACACCCAATTTATCTTATTTGAAAACCATAGCTTCAGTGTACCAAAACTTTCTTTCAAACCCCACAAGGTAGTCAAGTCTTTTAAGTAGGTATGTATAAATATTTTAATGCTCTTTTTTCCCTTCATAACCTCTTAATGATCTCATCCTCATCAAGGGTTTTAATATTATAATTTTCCCTCCATAATTTATTGTGACTCTAAACATCTAACCCAATGTATAACTCAATCCTATAGTTATCAATAAACCTCTGTCTCTTTAGTGTGAAAGTACATGCCTTTTATTCTTCATATATGCCTTTGACTAAGTATACTCCACTTGAGAGGTGACATGATACCTAATTTAATCCTTGGGTTCCATGGTTGTTTGGTTTCCTATTATTATTCCCTTCAAAATTTATGAACTTTCCATAAATACTTCCTCCTATAATCATAATTCCCTAACCTTGCAGTCACAAATGGTACTTTTTCAAGGTCTAGGCTGAGTTACTCTCTTTGGGAGAGTTGGAGTTATGTTGACCCTATCTAAACCTATTTACACTCATATTCATAGGTGAACATGACTTCTGAGGTTTTCTCAATGTATCTAATACCTCAACCTAATTGTGACAACCCCATTTTCTTAGCTTACAGAGTAGGTTTGGTGTGACTATGAGAGGTTTATCTCACATAGTGGGTTGAGAGTGAATATTATTTTTTTTGAACCTAAATGATCCATTTAAAATATATTTCATAACCTTTTTATCCTCCTTTAGTCCCTACATTTTTCTATACCCCATTGCAATAGTGACCACCCTATGTGTGTAATTTACCCTGAAGGATTTATGGTGTCTAGGTAAGAGTTTAGAATTGAAAAATAGGTTGAGTATGGGGATGGTACCTGAGGGTATAGGTATTTAGGGGAAAAATTGGAACACAAAATAATTATTGAGGAACATATGCATCCTAAAACAACTTGATGACTATGTACACCTACTAGATTTCCACTTGATACATGAGGTAATCAACACAAACATGATAGTCATACTGAAAATATGATCTAAAAGTGACCTATAAATTATGGGGGTTCATATGAGTGTTGGGAAAGACATATATGTTTAAGTGGATTCCAAGGGATTATTACACAACCATAACCACCATTCAATATTATTAATCTTTGAATACTTTTCAATATATGAAAACATGTCTATAGTCTACAAGTAAAGAGAACATGGAGATTTTTCTTAACTTCCCACCCCCACATGTGTGAAATAGGGGTGAAGGGTGATTTATATGGTCTATTAGGACCTATATATCACTCATAAATCATTTATTTGTAAAAACGCATCCAAAATGCATCAAAACTATTGCATTTTTAAACCCTACATAAATGATTAAGCTTATTAGAGTGGCTAGGTTGTTAATGTTTGTTCATAAAGATTAGGCCATGAATGTACTAAATAATTTCATGAATAATAAGCTTAAGGGACTAACTTACTCTTCCCAAGATACCATATCCCCACTTTATCTCTCCCATCTATACTCTCCACAAACCTAAACAATTGCTTGGACTTCCAAAGAGCTTAATTGATAGAGAGGAATAATTTTGAGATTATTTTACATTTTATGATCATGAAAATTATTCTAGACATCTAACATGGGATCTTATAAAATATTTTACCCCCATCTATATAGACTTGACTATATAAGTCCGTACAACCTATAAAAAACATCTAAAAATCCTATTTTTTTACATTTCTTTAAAATTTTGACCTTGAATTGCCATTGGAGGGAAAAGTGGGGGGGGGGGGGGAACATGAGTTGGATGATAATCCAAACTATGTGGTATAGTAGGGATGATTTTAAAAGATGCATTTTGGAAAATTTTGGGTCCATTTATTAAGTGGGAGGTGGATATGAGTCTTAAATGGGCATTTTATGGTAAGAAATTCCTAGTGATGTCTTAATGACTTTTTAAAGACCTTTATTAAACCATGAAACACTTGAAAAATTTGCCCTTTACAAAGATTTTATAGTGAATTTGATCAACATAAGGTTTTTTTAGGGTAATTAATGACCTTTTAAGGGTGAATTAACTTTAGAAATGGGCTTGGATAAATGTATCATGAGTAATGACCTTAAACACAACACTTACCTCATGTCATGACTTTAGATAGGGTTTAAACACCCTTAAGACATATTAGTAGAGTTATCCCTTCTTTAAATGGATTAGAGAAACCTAAAACCATAAGAATTAATAATCTCAAAATGTTCAAATTACCTTAATTTTTTCAAAAGATCCGTAAACTTATCAAACAAGTTTAGAGCCATTCACTAGACCTCACAAGACACTTTGACACTCTCTTACTTAATAAAGGGTCATTATGACCACTACCATATCACCAATAGGCCTTAATATAACTATGACATATGAGGATATTTACAACATAATATAACACAATGTGAGGTCTTAATCAATGCTAACAATATTCAAACTGAGACCAAATAAGACATCACCTATGTAGGAGATCACCATGTATAGGATTTGGTGGGTGTCATGAAAGTTTTCCACTATAGGGGTTGGCATTTGTCTTGGGAGGATATATTTATAACAGCACCCACATAAAATACTAAGACAAAAAGGCAAAAGAGTCTAGTTTGATCCTTCCAAATTGGACATAATGTTCGAAGAAATAAAGAATAAAAAATAGGTGATAGAATAATCCATTGAGAAATTAGAACATGAAAAATATATAGTGATAGATCAAGAAGAAGCAAAGAATAAAAAACACAATAGAATAATCCACCTAGAAATACAAATAGACAAACAAAAAATGGAAGTTGAATCTAGTAAACTTACAAAATAAAAATTACAACACCACCCACACAAAATACTAAGACAAAAAGGCAAAAGAGTCTAGTTTGATCCTTCCAAATTGGACATAATGTTCAAAGAAATAAAGAATAAAAAATAGGTGATAGAATAATCCATTGAGAAATTAGAACATGAAAAATATAAAGTGATAGATGAAGAAGAATCAAAGAATAAAAAACACAATAGAATAATCCACCTAGAAATAAAAATAGACAAACAAAAAATGGGAGCTGAATCTAGTAAACTTACAAAATAAAAATTGGTAGTTGAGGCTATAAAATAGGCTAAGAAGAAAGAATGACAAAAGTTGTATAAAAATTAAAATATGAAGAATAAAATAAGGTCAACATACCAAATTCCAAAAAAATAGAAAAAATAAATGAGAAACATACATAATAACTAGAAATAAAAAATAAAGAGGAAAAAGCACAAGAGGAAAAAACTAAGAGGTGGTGGAACAACATAAAGCCATGGAGACAAAATCAAGGGAAGAATCCAACTTAAAAAAAAAATGAGGAGGCCTTAGTGAACTAGAACAATAAATAATAGTAATAAAAACAAAAAAAAATTATAAAAAAAAGATTTCACAAGAAAAAAAAGAAAAAAAATGGACATAAAAAGAAAGGAGAGATAAGGAAGAAGCAAAGAAGAAAAAAGAGGAAAAAGAAGAAGCTACCTAGAAAGTAAAATATGAAAATAATAAATAAAAAAATGAAGTTAAATAAATCATAAAATAGAAAATGGTAATCAAAACTACATATTAGGCCAAAAATAAAGAGACATCAAAATCTACCAAATAAAAACTAGCAGTGGGGGAAGCCACAAAAATAGAAGTAGATAACAATAACAACCAAAATATGTGTGGTATCAAAAATTCCACCATCCCTATTTTCAACCCAAATCACTCCACCAACTTTCCCTACACATTCCAAAATCACATTTTCCACCTCTCAAGCCACTTCACCTACACATTTCATCACTCCACAATACCCCCTCACTAGGATTATAAAATCTTGGACAAACACGTGAGCAAGATTTAGTTGGATCTAATAATATTTGAATCCACACGATAAGGGACCATCATATATTTGAATTAGTTATCCCCCATGAAAAAATAACACTTGGAGTTATTTTTTGAGTAAAGTTTGAATCATGATTGGATGGAATGAATTATTTTAGAAGATGTGATACAAAAACTCATTTAGAATATTTCCTAGGCCAGGCCACAATATGAATTAGATCTAAAATGTCCCCTATAAAAATGATTGTAGGAGACAATGAATTTTTTTATCAAACATAAATATTTATCAAAGATATAGAATTAAAATATCCAAACCATTTCTATAGATTAATTTAAACATCATAAAAAACACAATCATTGTAAAAGAAGACACCATAATACTACACTTAAGACATACATTGCTTCTCTTTAGAAAATAATATTATATTCAGCAATGTATGTTGTATTCAAATGAGGGTGGCCAATGGTAACATTAAAAACAAATAATTAATTGGATATTTTGAGGAGGAAATTAACCAAGTCACTACTTGATATGATATCATAAAAGGATCCTATTGGCACTAAAAGGGCATAAATTTTGAAAATGGGTGAACAATTTTGAGCAAAACAAGAACAATGAGCACAACTAATATCCAAT
This sequence comes from Torreya grandis, assembly GCA_037957365.1. NCBI lineage: Eukaryota > Viridiplantae > Streptophyta > Pinopsida > Cupressales > Taxaceae > Torreya > Torreya grandis. The sequence goes on along the minus strand of JARHVA010002756.1, from coordinate 939,014 downwards.
TTTAAATAATTTGTAAATATCCTTAATCAATTCATGCAAAAATTATAATAAGTCAAAAATGAAATTATGAATTCATAAAATCCATTCCAAGTCATATTGCACCAACCAAGATTACTAAATTGATCCATGAAAATATTATATTAGATAAAAATCACAAAAGGTTAATGGTTACATTATGGAATGGAAATATTTTAAAGTGAAGATACTCACAAATCACTAATAATTTATACATTTAGGTACATATCCTTAAGCTTTATGGGATTCTTCATTTTTAGGTTATATCAATCATGAGATAAAGGTTAAGTCTAGGGATGAATTTGGTAGGATTCTTCATTGAAAAATATAACATATAGGACACATTGCATAATGTTATGTTCATATCGTGGTATCAAACAATATTCATACTACAATAGATAGATTGTATTTAGTATTGGAATGTAATGTAATGGAAATCATCTTGATAAAATGAACAAACACATGACAATACCCATATTTTATGTGTTAATGAAAAGTGAATTATTAGATGTTACTATTTGTCTATGTAATTATCAATTTTATATTTACTTATGCATGATTAAAGGAAGAAACAATAGTTTAACTCAAATGAGTCTTATTGTAAACATTATGGTATCTAAAACAATGTGTGGTATCTAAAACAAAAAACTATGAACTCATGGTTCATCAAAACGTTTATGTCAACACTTAATATCTTATGAGGAATGGCCATGTGCCCATTTTACACAATATATTGAAATTATTATTAATTAGTCCCATTCTACATAGGATAAATACATTATATATGTAAATTGTTGGTAGGCTTAGGGCTTAGAGTTTAGAGTTAGTAATATTAGATTATAACATTATATTTAGGCTTAGTAATATGGATAGAGTTCAACTAGTCCAATCTTGTAATCTAATAGATGAATATTATGTTCTAAATAATCACACATAACCATTTTGAGTATATCAATGAGAAATATATAGGGAATTTTTCATCTATATATGCATCATGTGTTTTGTGTTTCATTATGATTAAATAATATATGTTAAGTTAATATAATTAGATAATTTATATATACATTAGCATAGTTTAAAACATAAAACTATGAATTCATGGTTTGATGTTGTTTTCATGTCAACATTTGGTGTCGAAATCTTGGTTTCAAATAAAACTAATAAATAGAGAGAAGTACCATTTGGATTTTTAGAAACTGATGAAATGGTAATATCACAACATGAGCAATAAAAAAACAAGATCAATAAAAATAAAAATAGGGGTGGGACAAATAACAACACTTTCAGGAGTTTAGCGACAAGGCTAGAGGTAGAAAAAAATAATATATAGTTGAAAATTGGTAAATGGTAGCTTGAGAGAAAAATAAAAATAAAATCCCAAGTTAAACACTAGTAAACCATGACTTCAAGGAAAAATAAAAAAAAGATACACCCAAATTAAAACTCAATAAATGATATCTTGTGGATAAGAAAAGTAAGAGATACTAATGAAGTGTATCCGATAAATCTCATTGGGTGAATTGATCTAGTGCATGTGAATTAAACAAGTATGTCATGGAATAAATGCTAGATGAATATGAAAAATGATTAGTATGTTGATCAGCTAAATTTTTTTAGGTAGATATGTGAATCATATCAAACATAAAAATAATAAAACAATATTAAACTAAATAATAAAAACCACCAGGTGGATCATCAATCAAACTAACATCATAAAAATGACAAGAAAAAAAGTAAAGTAATAAATAGGGAATCATCAAGGTTGAAAGGAAATAAAATGTAATTATACAACACATTTAACCTCTATGGATGACCAAATCAGCAAAGAAAACACATGCATGATCACCAAGTAATTTGATAGAGATCTCACTCCACTATCTTGGGTAACTAAAATCTATTGAAAATGATATAAAATATAGCCAACCAAACTTTCCATTTCAAAAATATATCCAAGCATCAAAACTTCTTATAAAATTTATAGTGTCATTTTAGACTAAGTGATTTGTTGTAAATAAGAGAGAAAAATAAAGCTTCCCCATGCATCTCTAACCCCTAAACCTTCACAATCCCTAAGGAAAAACATGTACTCACTAAAACAGTAGTACTAGATATTTAATGAGCATTATCCAAAATAATAAATGGTGTTTCACTACTAGAGGACATGTTCAAATACATCCATGTAAATTTGATATAAATCAGCCATACTTGGATGGAGATAGACTAGGCAAAACTCATTCATTAGGTTTGACCATAACAATTATGATTACAAGCCCAAATTAAAAAAAATACCATAGATAAATCTAGATATTTTGGCTATATTTCACTATTTCATGTTGGTAGACACCACAATTAGAATTATACTCATCTATGTGCATAACATGGTCTTATTATTAGACCAACCTCATTTGATTACCATCCATAATGTTGAAAGGCTAACTAGGTCAATGAAATAAGGATAAAACAATTAAAAATTTTAGAATAAGGGTTACACCAAAGGCAAAGATGCCACCAATTACTTTTTTTTATTGATGTTAGAGAGTTTATGGGTCCTTTTCCCATATAACATATGAAATTTAATAGAACAAATGACTATTCTAGCTTAACATTTAATTATGTTAAGGCATAATGATTGAACCAAAAAACTAAACATTTTCATATATTAGGATATCAACAGTTAATATCCAATAAAAAATAGTCTAAAAGTCACTACAAATACCTTTCAAGCTAACCATCAGTCATGTTGAGTCTGACTAATTATAACATACAATCCTAAGATTATCCATAAAGACCAAACAAAAAACATTCATTCCAATATTACTAATTATACCATTCTCCCATTACTAGGTAGGAAGGTACCTAACATGTGTAGTTTAGCCATATTTTTAATAAGGATCATGAACTTCCTATTCCTTGACTTCAAAATCTACTCAACCTAATGCTACCACCTTCCCAGATTATGTTTCAACTACTTCCTACTGATTAGAGAAGACTAGACATCTCTATGAGCTACCAAGGTCCTTCAACAACTATAATTTCCCTTTCCACTAGAGGAGAAACTTGAAAATACCCCTTGAAACTCCCTTTTCCAACCATTTTATTGCCTTGACTCATTCCAATTTCCTTCTAAGTTCCCACCATTCTTCCAACTTAGAATGGGTTACAATAATACTTGAACTTTAGGCATATAAATGCCACTATTCCTAACCACTTTTTGTTTACCTACATAGGCCTCATCCACTTCTTGAGAATAATTTACTAACTCAAGAAACCTTGACTCCAGAGCACAAAACATAGATAAAGGGATAAACCCCAAGGTATCCCTACTAGAGAAAGGGAGAGTGGGAGACAAACCAAGAGGGAGGGTTTCAATTTATGGTAGAAGACCTTGCCTGTATTTGGGCCACAGAAAAATTCTATGAACTTTTGAACCTGATCTAAGTCTGACATTACCAAACATAAATTTCTATCAAAAAGAGAATCTAAGTTAGAATTGACTCTTACCCTTTTTCTCACATCTATCCCTAAAACTTGTTTAATTGCTTTTGTAACCTCCATCATTGGAATCCAAAAAACATTGAAAAGATGTATCTAGGACACCAAGCCAACAAACCCCATTCATATATTTTTGGCTCTACCAAATATCATCAACCACCCTAAAACTCCACATAGAATTGATCCATCTCACCATGTCTGCATGCAAAAATGCCCCCAAAGCCAATTGCTAGATTCTTAATGAAATCATTCATGTGATCATTACACTCATAAAAAAAATCCAAACCATAAATGTGCACGTATAAAATATTACGGTGGCCATTACGATAAAACACAACAAGTCCTTTCACTTTGAAGTTGGGAAAATTCTACCATCAAAGCCCTGATAGAAACCAACTTATGGACACATCAACACAAAAACATGGAAATCAACTTTACAAAAGAAAAAAATGGATATACTTTATTTATATGAAAAAATATAAATAAATAAATAAACACCTAATAATTTCATATATCAATTTGATTAAAATCTATGCAATCTTCCCAATTAGTGTTAATGTTATCCATTCTTACATCCATAAGTTGATTAATTGCTACATTAAAAATAAAGTTATTAACTTTATTACTTTCCTGAAACTAGTGAGAACATGTCCAATCTTCAAAATTCTCCAATTTAGGCTAGATCATGTATAAAATGTTAGATATTTTATAAGATTTATCCCTTTGATTATTCATATCTTGAATCACTACCTGAGAATCACCTTCAATATATGAGAAGGAAATTTCACATTCTAAGGCCATCTCTACTCCTATGGTGAATGTTTAGTCCTCAGCTTCATTATTAGTCCCATATAGAAGTTTTAGAGATAATGCTCTAATTAGAGAAACAATAAAATATGTTATCACAAAACTTACACCAAAACCCCCTGGATTCCTCTGCATGTCCCATCCAAGTTTAGTTTAAACTAGTTAGGTTCAAGTGGGTTCTAGACTACCTCTTTTCTACTTCTCTTGTCATGCTTATTTACCATTGACCTATTAATAGGAGGTTGTTTGATATATTTATACTTATCACACATTTTCATATCCCATTGAATTAACATACTTTTTTTTCTTTGAAAATGTGAATAACCTACTTCATAAATGGAAAGCTCTATATCTCTCAAAACCACATGCAATAGGTAAGATTTATTTTCAAAGATCCAGGCATTCCTTTATTTCCATACTACCCAAATTAGAATGGTTGGGCTACACCCCCATAAGTTGAATAAGGAATTCTTCACATCCCCCACCATCCAGGAAACAAAACCTTAAAAGAGTGTCTTTGGCCAATCCCAAGACCAATTAAATTTATTACAAAGCCAAATCCAACACCAATAACTAAAAGAAAAGTTATAAAATAAATGATCCAAATATTTCTCCTCTTTTTATATACCTTCTTTATTCCAATAAAGAAAACTTGCCCAACTTAAAGAGTCATCTTTAGTTTCTACCATTTGATAGCCTAATCATACTGAATATAAACCCAAAATTTCCCCAATCTAGTGAAACTGGTCTTCCTAATTTTTTAGAATTTTTTTCCTTTTTATGAGACATGATTATAAGGAAAGATCCTCTTCACATGGAATAGGAAAGTCCTAAAAACTTTTCCACTTGCAATATACTCTTCTTGATTGTGGATATGACAAAACATAATCACACACTTTCACACCCCACAAATTTTCTAGAATATTTTTAATCTAAACGTCAGTGAACTCTTCCACCAAAGGATGATGGCCATTAAAAGAATCATGCCAAAAATATGCCTTTCTATAGTTATTAATAGTTGAAGAAACATGTTGAGCAATAACCAATCTACAATTTAGCATAAAGTTCCATACATGAGATCTTCTAGGAAGATTCACAATTGAAACCATTTTCTCAGGAGAGTCTGAATCTAAATACTTAGCTCAAAGAAGTTTTCACCATAAAATACATAAATTAGACACCATTTTCTAGACCACTTTGGCTCCTAATGCTTAATTTTGAAGATGAAGATCTTTAATTCCCACCCCTCTTTTTTTTTTTAATGAACATGATCCCATTTCATCAATGGAATTTTTATATCTTCTCCATAGCCTTGACAAAGAAAATCCCTCATGATCTTATTCATGGAATTTATTACTTGCATTGGAGGGTTGAGAATGGAGAAGTAATATGTCAGAAGAGCATTAATAACTACTTTGATGAGAGTAATTCTCCCAAACAAAGAAAGCCATGTTCCTTTCTAGGAACTTAGACAAACCTTAAATATTTTAAGTAGATTTTTCCAAATTTCTAAGGACCCATCCCCTTTAAAAAAATAACCCCCATATATTTGCTTGGAAGTTTCCCAATTTTAAAACCAAGAATGTTGCTTAAATTTATTTTAATTCTATGACAACAATTTACAAAATAAATTTCTTAATTACCTTCATTAACTCTTTGCTCAAAGGATTATTCATAACTTCTCAAGATTATTTTGAACTCTAGAGCTTTAATTACTACTACTTTTCCAAAAATAAAATTATCATCTACAAATTGATGATGCATTAGTGTGTCAAAATTATCAACAATTTGAAGACCATGTATCTTTTCTCTAACTTATGCCTTAAGAACCACTCTTCCTAAATCTTCTACCATAAGAATAAATATAAAAGGAGATAAAGGATCCCTTTGTCTCAAACCTTAAGAGATAGATAAAATATAATAGAGGCGACCATTCACTAACACTAAAATTTTTGGGTTTGAAACATAGTTGAAAACCCACTCACACCAGTCTTTACAAAACCTAAATTTTAACAAAATATTGAACATAAATATCCAATTTACTCTATCTTAGGATTTACTTATATATCTCTTTATCATCATACTTTTTTTATTATTATGAGTCAAAGAATACATTATTCCATGCACCATAATTTTACCTTCCTAGATACTTCTTCCTAGCACAAAACTCACTTGCTCTTCAAAAATCAAATTTTCAAGAAAAGGTTTCATTCTCTCAATAATTAATTTAGAAATGATATTATAAATAGTATTACATGGAGCAATAGGTCTAAAATCCAAGAAATAAGATTGAGATTTACCTTTTGTAAATAATGATATAAATGTTATATTTCACTCTGGTTTTATGCTTTTCTTCTTTCTAGATTCTTCTACCATCTCCCAAACATCTATACCCACCACTTCCTAGAAATTTTGAAAAAAAAGTAGTTAGCAAACCATATGTACTAGGGGTTTTATCTTTATCCATAGAAAATACAATCCTCTTAATTTTTTCTAAATAAAATGGAACCATTAACTTATCATTCTTAGCTTGAGAAATAACTTCAAGAATAAATTGTATAAATTCATTTTGTGCTCTCAGGTTAGAAAAAATTTCATTATTTAACAATGTTTGGATTAATTGTATAGCTTCCAACCGAATCTCTTCAGGAATTACTAAATCCACCCGTTTCTTATAAATAATATGAGAAATAATGGTAACCTAACTTTTTGATTTAACTGACTGATGAAAAATTCTGAATTTTTATCCCCTTATTTAAGCCAATTTTACCTTGATTTCTATTTCCAAAAAAAATCTTCCCTATACAGAATCTCCTCATAGTCTTTAATCAAAGATTTTTCTTAAAGATAAGTTTCCACATCCATCCCTCTCTCAAGAAAATTTTCATTCAACTTATTCAACTCAACTTCAATCCTTGATTTTTCATGAAAAATATTTTTAAAGTGCTCATGATTCCAAACTTTTAGTTTTTCTTTAAGAAAATTTCAATCTCTTAACCATATAAACCATTTTGGAACCTTAAAAATATGACCATTTAATCCACCAATATTTAACCTTATAAAAAATATAAGTGTCTCTAAGCCACATCATATCGAATTTGAACATAAATATTTTTGAGGGTGAGTCAAAATTAATAGTCAAAACTATAAGTTGATGATCTGAGCCAACATGATGTGAAACCCAAAAATATAATTTTATATTAATTTGATGAAAATTTGAAGTAATAAAAAACCTATCTATCAACTCCAAAAATATTATCCTTACCCATTATCCTATTATTCCAATTAAACCAACTAGAGTTGGGAGAAACATCTTTAAGATCATTCTATTCCACAAACATTCTGAAGTCCTAAATTACTTGGGAATCTGAGAACACTCCTCCTTCATTATCCTTATTACTCAAAATGGCATTAAAATCACCCCCAATCACAAAATTATCCATTTAAAAATCCTTAATAAAGGATGATATATCTACCCACCGAGCATATTTCAACAAAACTCCTTATGGTCCATAGATATTGAATAATAGAAACTACAAATCTAATTTAAATCTTGAGATTTTTCCCACTTACCAATTTTTCTCTAAAACCGATAATTCAACTTTGGTAGAAAAGGGATACCAAAGAATAGCCATACCCATAGTCTCTCCTACTACTTCTTCAAAAAATTCCAACCAACAATCCCAAAATGAACTCAAAATTCCTCTTACTTCTACCTTATTACGTTTTGTTTCATGAAGTAACAAAATATCTAGTTTTTCAACATTGATTAGATGCTTTATCAGGAATATTTTATTAGGGTCATTCAAACACATAAAATTACAAGAAATAATATTCATGATTCAAGATGGGGTAATTCCACCCCCCACTTTGTAACATCGAAAAAGTTTTCTAGGGTTCCTTATTTTCCAATTAAAATTTCACCTTCAGTGCAATATTTTTTATTCTTTTGCCTTGCCCCCCTTAAGATCCCCAATTAGGAAGCAAAATATTTTTTTGATACTAATATGTGGAAATAATGTTTTTTGATTTCAAATCCCCTTTATATTCTTCTTTAAAATCTACTTTACCATCTAGCCCCTCCTAATCAAAACTGATAAATTCCTTATTTGTTGCCTCTAAAACTCTCAACTAATTATTCTCAAAATTCATCTAATTTTTTAGAAAAAACTCTCTAATAGAGATGGATTATTTCTCAATAAAATCATATATTTTAATCATTTAATCTAAGTAAATAACTTTAGTAATGCCTAACTTTACTAACAACTCCTATGTTGCCTTGATATTATGAGATTGAATTTGCCTAACCTCCTTATCTTTCTTATTCTGATATACCCATTTTTCTTAACCCATTTACATAGGCTTCTTCCCTTTTAAGTCCTTCTTAGTTTTCCATTGAGGCCTCAAATTGATAGATTTGGTTTGAAGAGAGCTCTTCTTATTTTTAAAAAACTTCTAGATATGCCCTGGTTGGTGGAAATTATAACATCTAAAGAGGATATTTTCCAAAAAAATTTTTATTCCAAACCCTACTCTCTATCTTGATGATCACACATTTTAAATTTTTTTGATCTAAATATAACTCAACCCTAACTCTCACATAACCTAATCTACCACCTAATAGTGAGGCCACATCAATTTCAACTACCATACCCACCAGGCCTCCCAAAGATGCCAAATAGTCTTCACTCTAATACTTGAGAGGAAGACCATAAAATCTTATTTAAATAGGATAACTTCCATTCAAATATTTTAAAAAATTAAAATTAGGTCTCTAATTTGGATCCAAAGACCCAAACCATTCAAAGACTATATTTTAAAATTAAAAATCTTTCCTTTAGCTTCTTTGGAAATAAATATTGCAAAAAAAAAAAAACCTTTTGTCAAAAGGCTCACCTTCACTTCCAAACCCCAATGATATTTAATCTAGATTTTAATGACTCCCACCACTAGCCATTTCTTGACACATTTGAATATTAGGTCACAATTAGATATTTTTGAAATCTTTACATTAGAAGGATCAAATGACCATTCTAGGGTTTTGGCATATCCAATTTTCACACCTTCCCCTAAAAAAACCCCTTTATCAACTTTCAAATTAGTCATCAAATATTCACTAGCTGCCACCTGATGATTCTCTTAAAGAAGATCTAGCCTTACCCCCTTCTCCATATTATCATTCTCCATGGTTTATTTATTCCTCTAATGATTCTCCCAAATCTTTTGATGCACTCATACAAGCTTGCCTTTCCAACTAGTTCCAATTCTACTCATATTCACCTCTTCATCCCACCATTCTTGCTCATCCTCAATCAAAACTTCCAAAACTTTCTTGTGGTCCTTTCTACCATGATTTCCTTTACTTTTACCTTTTGCATTGGCAAAATTTAAATTTTTTAAAGGACCCACTCATCACTTAGATAATGTTGCCCTATATTTCTCACATAAACCTCCCTTCTTCTACTCCTCCTTCATGCCATCCTTATCCTTTGATCCTTCCTTAACATGATCCTTTCACTACTCTTTTGCTTATGCCATAACTTCCTCAGGTACCTCAAGAGATTCATCTTAATTCATAATCAAAATGTAAGATTACTATTGACTAATTTTGACCACCAAGGTCAAAATGGGAACCCTATAGGTAAAACCTTGATCTTTATAGGTTTAGATGGGGTTTAATATTATTTCATAAGGTTTATTATAGGTTATTTGATGTCACTCTATATCATATAAGCCTTGATCATGATCCAATTAGTTTATATATATCATTTTAGTCATTTTAAAGGTCATAAAGGAGCATTAAATGAGTTATACAGCCTCCTTGGGAAGTGTGAAGGTGTAAAAATGGTTATTTCACATGATAATTGTCCTATAATTTCTTAATAAACTATTAATAATTGAAAATTGATAGGTTCTTCAGAAGAAATATCAATTTTCTTAGGAAAAGAGAAGAGTTTGGCACTTGTACGACCCATGAGGGAAGGTGACACATGGGATAAGGCCATGGAATGTCTCTCCAAGTTCCTAAATCTCAATTCCACATTTTAAATTCTATTTATGTTCCAATTTATTTCTAAAACCATTCTATTCCTTTTTCACCCTTATAGACACATATAACTAGTCAATAGGTTTTTACTTGGTACAACCAACAAAGGAGGTTTCAAGAAAAATTATCATAGGGGTGTATTATACACCTAATAATATTAAATTTTATGTTTGGTTACATATGAATTGTGACATTTAATTTATGAACCATTCCTAAGAAGTTGACTTATCCATTTTTCTTACTAATCTATGCACCCTATAGGTTTTGCCTTGGTTTGAACAAATCCATACAATCTAATTATTGATATTGATCCAAAATTATTTTTTCACTCCCCTATAATTATTATCATGATTATTTTCATGTTTCAAGGTGTTTTTATGGGAAAATCACCTCAAGTTTGCAAACTGGTCTTATTTGAGAATGACAAGCATGTTTCCACCATTTTTAGATTTTAATTATTTGATCATGGTTATATAGGGTTTTAATAGTTTAATTATCATGTTTTTAATGTCATATAAATCCTCTCACATTTAAATCTCATCCTCCAAGGCAACATTCCATGAGTTTGTAGCCATAACTATCATACAATCAGTCTGCTCTGTAGCCATCATATCAGTCAGCTAGGTGAGCTATGTAAATCTATGAAAAACATTAATGGAGGATTAATTATTATCTAAAGGTGTTTATTAGGATCTTGTATCATTAATAAATATGATAAACCCAAGTGACACCATATAAATCTTGAGAAGATAGTCAACATAATCACTCATAATTTCCTACCATTAATGCACATATACAGGTGTCCTCATGAAGAATATCATGTTGAGAGGAGTGTATGACATGATAAATATATATTTATAGTGAGTAAAGTCTATTTTAAACATTTGGAAAAGGACCAAACTTAATTTTAACTCACACATCTTACATATTATCCAGTTTTGAATTCTTTGCCTGTATGTTACGATGACTACCTGTATGTGGCATTAGCAGAGACATAAAGGTATTTATACAAAGAGGTTAGAAAAGTGGTGAAAATATCATTAAAGTCTTAGAGTTATTTTGAAATGAAAATACATATTTTAATGTGTGATATTATAAAAATATAAGTTTAAACTATGATCAAGGAAGAATGATTGATTCAGGGACCTTTTCCCAAAATTGGCCAAATAGAGGTCTAGGCCCTTTTCTAGGTATCATTATATAGAGTTGTATTGGTTTATAAGACCTAAAAATACATTAATTTTAAATATAAAATATATGTATATTTATTTTTAAAATTAAGAGAGGTGGTTGAGTTGAATAATTTGGCTTTTAAGAGCTCCTAAGTTGCTTTTTTAACATTGAAATTCTACAGTGTTGCCTACAACAAGATGAGTCGATAACATTTTAGGCCTAATGAGTAAATTTGAAGATTGGAAATAGGTTTAAATTTATTATTTCACTAATAATTAAATTTTTTTCAAGATAATAATCAAGTCAGGCATAGAATATGGTTTGAATCCATTAGTGGAAATGGCAGTCTGTACAAATGGCCTGAGCATATTTATTTATAGCCAACATAGGGTTCAAGTTTGAGAAGGTATTAATTTATTGAATAAATGAGTGTTATGGTATGTTTATGGTTTTAAAATTTTATTTTAAACTTTATTAAAATTTTTAATTATATTAATAAATAAACATGATTATCTTCCAAGCTCATAAACACCTACAGGACCCTACACAGTCAATTGCAGGTAGATAGGAAACTAAGACAAGGTATATAGGTGATGGTTTAGGATATGAAAGGTAAACATATGGGTCATAAAAAAATGAAAATAAAGGACTCTAAGGATATTTTAGACATTATTTCAATCCTAAAATAATCAAACATGCACTTACATAAATCATACTTTGGTCAAAAGGTAGGGTAACACAGTCAACTACCTATGACTGATCTTGAGAGAAATTCAACCTCCAAAATTTGAGATGAGTAGGAGTATAGGTGAAATAATTATTTTAATATTTTATTAAATCTTATACATTTTTTTAATGATTAATCCGTACACACACACACACACATATAGGTGTCCTTCCAAAATAGACACACAGTCAAGAAATTATACACAGTCATGTGAGTTCAAGTGTATGAAAGGGTACATGAGAGGTTTGAGGGATAAATTAGGAATATAATACCTTAATTATTTTAATGAAATAATTTTTATACCCTTATGATATTAAAATCATACATATAGGGATATCTAATGTTGTAACATATAACCTACATCTTGAACATTGCACATAGTATGTCCTTTCTCTAACAGTCTAGCTTAGAATTTGAAGGAGTTTATGGGTAAAATGATCTAATAAGATGCATTTTTTTTTTAAATTACATAAAAAACTTTAATAATCCCATAAAACATTCATTTTAGTTGATAAAATAGGGGAAGTGCCTCTATTTTGTCTCAGATAGAGGGCATTTCCCTTTATGCATTAAATGGTAGGTTTGGAAAATGAGTACAAAAGAGTGGACCAAAATCTAAAGGATACACTTAAATAATGTGGTATAGGTATAAATACAACTAATAAAACATTATAATCATATAAAATAAATGAGAAACCTTAACAGGGTACTCTAAAAACCCCAAATATGCAAATAAGCTTGTTAGGCAAGTTTAGGCCTATAAGCCAAATGAGGGGTTGGATTTATTTAAAACCTTGGTAGATATTAAAAATGGATTGAAACATGTTTTTATGGTAATTTTAGAAGTGATAAATCTCTTTTTATACATATAAATCATAAATAGTCCATTTTTGAGCTCAAAACCAACTCAAGCCTATAGGAAATGGAAGGAAAAGCCCGATAAGTTGATTTCAAATGATCATATCTCCCTTTGCACCTTGTATGGGGATATAAGGAGTTTATATAGGTTTATGGAGGTCCTAAAATTTTATATTTTGTATTTTTTTTTCAAATTTAATGTACCATCTTTATGAATGAAACTTAAGAGGGTAAAACAGGCCTAGACTCAACAAAACCTTTGCTAGTGACCCGTTTGAGGAAATGGAGATGGAAAGATACTATAATGGAATATTTTTAGGATGAAATTTATTATAGGTTATAAAATAATCATACAATATCCCTACCATTAGGATGAGTTGTAGGGAATATATACAAACAAGGTATATAATTGTTTATTTTTATTATTTTATGTATTATTCAGGTTTTAAGAGGTTTCAAGAGATAAGATAGAGTTTGGGAGGAAGATATATAATTATTATAACTCATTATGTAAATTTAATGTTCCATAAAAACCACTAAGTGTGCTTAAAAATATATTCATCTTAGTCAGTGAAAATTAGCATAGTGATCAAGCTAGTGAGAAGGGTGGAAAACTTTAAGTAAGTATATTTTAAGGTGTTCCTAATGCATCTAAGGACATGGAGGGTGTTGTAAAATGTCATAAAATACATTTTATGTATTTTCATGGGAAAATTTATCAAAATTTGAGGCCAATTGTGCAAGTTGTGGGAAAGAAGAGTTATTTTGATTGCAGATGGTGATAACTCATTTTGGGAAGATTCTAGATTCTAGATGACTAGAACAAACCAGTGCATAGAGAGGAATGTATGAAACCATTAAATATAATTATAATCATCATACCTATCCATATTTATTTTTTGGATGTTCAAAAAGGGCTAAATCATGAAGGTAATTTTTTGAGCCAGAATGAGAACTTCTATGCCACATTTCAAGAGTTTCATGACTTAGGGTGGCACTTGTGCTTATTGAACATGCATGGTTCATATAAAATATTATTATCATGGATATTTAAATCATTTTATCATATTTACAAATTTAATTATGACCTTTGGAATTATCTCTTCTTTTTTCTCTCTCAACTTCTATAAGAACTAGCTATTTTGGCCTTTATAAACTATACTCCACTTGATTATGGCAAAACCCTGCTCATTTTCATACCATAGATCAATAAAGGCTAATGATTTTTACTATTACATGACTATTAATATGGTGTTTTACTTGGATTATTTATCTTTCTTAGTGATTAATCTTGCTTCCTTAACATGTTTTCTCATTCTCTCACATATTTGTAGTTGGAAAGCTTCTTCTTGCAAGTCATGTGAAGTGTTTTAGTAAGTGTTAGGGTTGAGTAAGTTAGCCCATTAAATAGTGTAATTATATACCTATTGTATATTCCTCTTATCCTAAACATTCACCATAACTTCATAATGAAATATTGATGTGAGAAGATGTAGATTGGAAAGGTGTATGTTTAGTTAGTCCCTTGTTCTCATGTGTAACATGCAACTGGTTTATAGTCATCAATTATTTTGGTGTATCACCTCATTTAGGATAGTTTTATTTTATTTTTCTCTCTCCATTTTCCCTTATAATTATAGGTGTATTAGTGGTCTATAAATGTTACATCAAGGGATCTAGCCCTATCTAGAGATTTACCTCATTCTTAGGCTCACCCACAACCTAGAGGTGTTTTAATTGTGCCACTTGAATGAGGAGAGATGATACATCTCCTAAAAGAGTGAAAATATAATTGATAATATTTTTTGGCATGCCCAATGGGACTATTAGTCCAAGAGTTTGAAATATTTTTAGTTTTGTCTTTTAACACATCAGCCTTTGTAAGCATCTATCTAAGCATTAATGGTGACTTTGAAGTTAAATATGCTAGTCAAGTATCCCAAGTATTCCTTTTGAATATTTTTTATAATCATTACTTGTGTTATTTACTCCTAATGAATTTCCATTGCTGACTTTGGTGTTAAATATTGTTTTAAGCAAGTTGGTGAGGTTTATTAAGCTCATGGCATTCACTATCAACAAAGTCATGATCCTTACCATCTCTAATATGATTATCACCAGATATAATATGACCATTATCAACCTTCTCTTGAGTTTTATTAGTCTTACAACCATCCTCCTTAATATCTTGCTCCTCCTAGTCAACCTAGTCACTCCTCTAATCAATCCATTACAAATTTCAAGAAAACACTCTTGGGCTATGATAAGTACATGTTGGATCATGACACACTAAGGGGACATGGTCAATATATTCCTAGTAATTTCATTCATAATGTGAAAGATGCATTATATTTGGTTAAAAGAGAGTGGGCACCTATTCAGAGAGCCAATTGGAAAAGGCTCATAAGTGAGATTTTAGATGCGAGTGGCCTTGTTTCATCCTTAGAGGATAGGCTAAGAATTCATGAGAAACAACCTCAAAAAACATATCAACCTTCATATCCAATTCCTCAAGATTATTATCAGTCCTACTTGGCCCCTACTCATGAGCCCAATCAAGCTTATCAAAGCCATCTTTTTCCCAATCAGCTAAAAGAGAGAGTTGGGGAGACAAACCTTTTTTTTTGAATTAAATATTGATAGTCAAATTGAGTTAGATAATAAGTAGATGTAATAGTACATATAATCATTAAAATAAGTGTAATTTAATCCCTCATTTCCCTCTCCAATTGCATCCTCACCCCAAGAAGTGACCTTTAGATATAAGATCCCAAATTGGAGAATCCAAGCCTAAAGATATCCTAAGTTTTTTAGAACTTAATCCACTCCTCAAATCACATCACCATCTCAAGAAGAGAATATAAATCCTAACATCATAAGATATAATAAGATAGTGGAATCATGGGGAAAGAAAGAGGATATAAGTCTTGATAAAGAGTGTGAAGTTTATAAAGAACTTGATCTTATGGAAGTCCCTCCCACCCTTCCTCAAGAGACCTCTTGTCTTCCATGTTAGCCATCTTGTACTCCTTATCCTTATTATAATGCCTATAAACTTAAATAGAGACAATTCCAAGAGAACCTATCTAAGTATATTGAAGAGTTAGAGTTGAGAATGAAATTGTTGAGTCAAGGTGTGATGGAAGGTCTAGACCCAAAAGATGATCATATGCTTAAACACACCCCATATACCCTTAATCATGAGAGTCCTCAATATAAATAATATGTAAATGAAGTCATTATCAAATGGAAGGAAGAAAACTAAGCTATTTTATCCCAATGTCTACCTCCCCTTCCTAAAGAGCTTTCGAAATGATCCCCTACAATTCATTCTTGATCTAATTTTGATTCCTATGTTCCACCTCCACCAACTAGTTCATATTATCCTCACGCCATAACCATTTTAATTGATGTACCTATGGTATGGGAACCTAAATAGGATTATTTGGCTTAGGAAAATTTATAATTCTTTCTTGAATAAAATATAAATCCTTGGTAGCCTCATTGGGTTAAGTCACCTAATTTCAAGATGCCTAGTCTTGGCATCACCAAGAAGGAGGATATGGATGATATTGTAACCCTTGATATGTAAAGTTAGGTTATGATAGATGAGATAAAACTTGAGATACCTCAAGAGGTCCTCAATGTTGAATAAGAGGTGAGTGCTTATGTTGAGTCTTCTTATTTGGTTGATAATGAAGAATGTATTCCTTGTGTCAAAGAAGAAATATTAGATTAATTATTTTTGGATTTTAAAGAAGAGTATGAAGGATCTTCTCTTGTTATTTCCCTTCATGATGTTGATCAAAGAGAATATGAGGACTTTTGGTAGTATTTTGAAAACATTTTCAATGATTTTGAGTCTCGCAATGGATATACAAATTCCTTAGAGATGATTACAAGTGATGGTAAGCAAGATGACATTTTTAAAAATGTCATAAAAGATCCAAATAAAATTTTACCTCAGACTTAAGAGGTCAAAAAAATATTCTATTGGCCTCAATCTTCCAAGGAGCAAGAAGCCATTCCTCTTGAAACTATGCCTACAAAGAAGATGGAAGTTGATCATGAGATGAAGAGTGGGCAAAAATATGAGGTATGTGTACAAGGCCAAGAGGAATATATTTACATTGGGGACCTATTTGAATATGGTATAATTGAAAGCATAACAAGTGAAGTGGAAATAAATAGGTTTGATACATCAAGTATCCAATCCAAAGATAAACACGATTAGCACTATGATTCATCTCATGAACAAGGATATACAAGAAACTTTCTTTTTGATCCTAGAAAGGGAGGTATGCTTAATTTTTAGTTTTACATAGTGGTTTGTTTTTCTGATTTCCCTATGTGCTTTGAGCACATGTGTGTGTGTGTGTCTTTTCAGTTTGTTTTCTTTATTTTTTATGTGTCTTTTTCCTTTGTGTGGTTGAGGTAGTCAATTGGTCTTGTCTTGATCAAAGCTTGTGGTCAATGGTCATAAATCCTCTTATGTGTTTTAGACTTTATATGACTCCCTAATCCCAATGTACTGATAAGGCTACTAATATTTAGTATAACAGGCATACTACCCCTATGAGTCACCAATTTGCTGACCAATTTTGACCCTGAAGGTCAAAATGGGACCCATATAGGTAAAAAATTGATCTTTCAAGGTTTATAGGTGGTTGAATATTATGTAATAATGTGTATTATAGGTTATTTTATGTCATTCTATATCATAGTATCCTTGATCATGATCTAATTAGTTTATATATCATTTTGAGTCATTTTAAACGTCATAAAAGAGAATTAAGTGAGTTGTATAGCCTCCTTGGGAAGTGTGGAAGTATAAAAATTATTATGTCATGTGTAATGTGTCCTATTATGCCTTATTTAACTATTCATAACTTAAAATTGATAGGTTCTTCAGAAGAAAGAACAATTTTCTTCAAAAAAGAGAATAGTTTAGAACTTGTATGGCCCATGGGGGAAGGTGAAACATGAGAGATGGACTTTTAATGTATATCCAACTTCCTAAATCTTAATTACACATTTTAAATACTTTTTAAGTTCCAATTTTCAGCTAAAACCATTATATTCCTTCTTTACCCTTCTAGACATACATAACTAGTTAGCAAGTTTGTACTTGGTACAACAAGGGAGGTTTCAAGAAAAATGGTCCTGGGGATATCTTCTAAAACAAATAATATTCCATTTGGTGTTTTTTTGTATAGTAATGGTGACCTTTACTTTATGAACCATTCTTAATAAGTTGACCTATCTATTTTGATTACTAATTTGTGAACCCTATAGGTTTTACCTTAGTTTTAATAAATTTGTATAATATATTTATTGATATTTATCCTATATTATGTTGGATATCCCATATAATTATCCCCATGATTAGTTTCATGTTTTAAGGTGTTATGATGGGAAAATCACATCAAGTTTGCAAATTGGTCTTATTTGAGAAATGTCAGGTATGTTTCCACAATTTTTAGATTTTCATGCTTTGATCATGTTCCAAAGGGTTGAAATAGTTTAATTATATTTTTTTAAATCTCTTATAAATCCCATCACCTTTCAATATCATCCTCCAAGACAACATTCCATGAGTTTACATCCATAACTATCATACAGTCAATCTGCTCTATAGTTGTCATATCAATTAGCTAGGTGAGATATGAAAAGCTATGAAATAAATTCATGGAGGATTAATTATGATATAAAGGTTTTTATTAGGATCTTATAGCATGAAAAAATATTAAAAACCCAAGTGATACCATAGAAATCATGAGAATACAGTCAACATAGTCACTCATAGTTTCCTGTCATTAATGCACATATACATGTGTCTTCATGAAGAATATCATATTGAGAGGAGTGTCTAAGCTGAGAAATATATATTTATAGTGATTAAAGTCTATTTTAAACCTTTTTAAAATGAAAAAACTTATTTTAAACTCACACATCTTTCATACTATCTAGTTTTGCATTCTCTACCTGTATGTTACAATGACCACCTATAGGTGGCATTAACAAAGACATAAAGGTAATTATACAGAGAGGTTAGACAAGTGGTGACATGATAATTAAAGTATTAGAGTGATTTTTACATGATAATACATATTTTAAAGTGTGATATTGTAAAAATATAAGTGGAAACTATGATCAAGTAAGAATGACTGATTTAGGGACCTTTTCCCAAAATTAGTAAAATAGAGGTCTAGGCCCTTTTTTGGGTATCATTATATAGAGTTTTATTTTTTTATAATACCTAAAAATAAATTAATTTTAAATATCCCATATATTTATATTTATTTTAAAAATTAAGATAGGTGGCTGATTTGAAGAGGTTGGTTTTCAAGAGCTCCCAAGTTGCCTTTTAAACACTAAAATTCTATAGTGTTGCCTACAACATGATGAGTCAATAGCATTAAAGGCCTAATGAGTAAAGTTGAATCTTTAAAATAGGTTTTAATTTATTTTTTAATTAATAATTAAATTTTTTTAAAGATAATTATCATGTTAGGTATATAAGATGGTTTGTATCCATTAGTGGAAATGACAGTCCATACAAATGGCATGAGCATATTCATCTATAACTAACATAGGGTTCATGTTTGAAAAGGTATTCATTTATTGAATATATGAGTGTTAGGTTATGTTTATGGTTTGAAAATTTGATTTTAAAATTTATCAAAATTTTCAATTATCTTAAGAAACAAACATGATGATCTTCCAAGCTCATAAACACCTACAGGACCCTGCACAATTAACTATAGGAAGACAATAAACTAACACAAGGTATCTAGGTGATGGTTTAGGATATGAAGGGTGATAAAATGGGTCTAAAAAAATAAAAAATAAACATAAATGACTCTAAATATATTTTATACATTATTTCAAGCCTAAAATAAGCAAGCATGCACTTACATGAATCATACTTTGGTCAAAAGGCAGGATAATATAGTCAACAACCTATGACTGGTATTAAGAGAAATTCAACCTTAAATAAATGAGATTAGTAGGATATAGGTTAAATAAGTATTGTAAAATTTTATGAAATATTATAAACTATTTTAATTCCTAATACATATACATGCACCTACAGGTGTCCTTCTAAAACAAAGACATAGTCCAGAAATTGTACACAGTCTTCTGATTTCAAGTGTATGAAAGGGTACATGAGAGGTTGGAGGGATAAATGAAGACTATAATACCTTAATTATTATCATTATATCCTTTTTATACCCTCATTATATGAAAATAATTCAGAGAGGGAGCTCTATTTTTACAACATACAACCTACATCCTAAACATTGCACATAGTCTATCCTTTCTCTAATAGTTTGGCTTGGAATTTGAAGGATTTTAAGGGTAAAATGACCTAATAAAAGTAATTTTTTTTGTGTAAAGTATCTCCAAAAATTTAATAATCCCCTCTACCATTAATTTGGTTTGATAAAATAGAGGAAGTTCCCTTTGTGTTGTCTCAAATAGAGGGTGCTTCCCTTTATGCACTAAATAGCAGGTTTGGAAAATGAGGATAAAAGAGTGAACCAAAAGCTAAAGGAGACAATTAAATAAGGTTTTAAAGGTTGAAATAAACCTAATAAAAAATTATAATCATATCACATAAAGGATGAACCTCAAAAAGTTACTATAAAAACCCCAAATATGTAAAAAAGCTTGTTATATAGGTTTAGGCCTATAAGCCAAAGAGAGGGTTAGATTAATTTAAAACCTTGGTAGATATTTAAAATGGGTTTAAAAATTTTTTTAGGGTAATTTTAGATGTGATAAATATATTTTTATGTAGATAAATCATAAGTAGTCCATTTTTGATCTCAAAACCAATTCATGTCTATAGGAAATGGAAGGAAAAGCTTGATAAGGTGATTTCAAATGCTCATGTCTCCCTTGGTACCTTTCATGGAGATATAAGGATTTTGGGGAGGTTGATGTATGTCCTATAATTTTATCTTGTGGATTTTTTTTGTAACTTTAATGTCCCATCTTTATGAATGAAACTTAAGAGGGTAAAATAGGCATAGAATCACCAAAACCCTTGCTAGTGACCAATTTGATGAAATGGAGATGGAAATATAATAAAATGGAATATTTTAGAAATGAAATTTATTTTAGGTTGTAAAATAATTCATAAAGTTTCATACCATTAGGATGAGTTGTATGGAATCTGTATAGACATGATATAAAATTTTGCTTTTTGACTATTTTGTGTATTGTACAAGTTATAAGAGGTTTCAAGAGATGAAATAAATTTTGGGATGAAGATAGAATTATTATAAATTATTATGGATATTTAATTTTCCTTGAAAACCCCTAAGTGTGATTACAAATATAGTGACCAAACTAATGAGAAGGGTGGAAAACTTCAAGTAAGCTAATTTTAAGGTGTGCCTGATGCCTTTAAGTCCATTTGAGGTATTTAAACATGTAATATAATCCATTTTACATATTTTCATGGTAAATTAAAGGCAAAATTTGAGGCCAAGTGTGCAAGGTGTAGGAAAGAAGAGTTATTTTGACTGTAAATGGTGATAACTCATTTTGGGAAGATTTCAAATGATAAGGAATGAAACCAATGAATGGAGAGGCATGTTTAAAACCCTTAAATATCATTAAAATCATCATACCTATCCATAGTTATTTTTGGTATGTTTAAACAAGACTAAATCATGAAGGCAATTTTTTGAGCCAGAATGAGAACTTCTACACCACATTTCAAGAGTTTCATGATTGGGTTTGACACTTGTGCTTCCTAACCTTGCATGGTTCATTTCAAATATTATTATTATTATTAATATTTAAATAATTTCATAAGATTTACAAGTGTCCTTATGACATTTTTACTTCTCTCTTCTCCTCTCTCTCTCTCTCAAGTTCTATAAAAACTAGCCATTTTGGCCTTTGTAAACTATGATCCACTTGAGTATGGTGAATTCCTACTCATTTATATACCATGGATAAATAAATAATACTTATTTTTACCTATTTAATGACTATTAATAGTGTTTTTTACTTGTATTATTGATGTTTTTTATTGATGACTTTGTTTCCTTAACATGTCCCATTCTCTCAACTATTTACAATTGAAAAGCTTCTTCTTGTAAGTCATTTGAAGTGTTCTAGGAATTTTAATAGTTGAGTGAGTTAATATATTCATTAATGTCATTATAAACCTATTTTATAGTCCTCCTAGCCTAAACATTCACTATAACCTCATAATGAAATATTGATGTGCAAAGATGTAGATTAGAGAAGTGTATGTTTGGTTAGTCCCTTGTTCTCATGTGTAACATGTAGCTGGTTGGTAATGATAATTTATTTTTTATGTATTACCTCCTTTAGGATATTTTTATTTAAATTTTATCTCTACATTTTCCCTCATTATTATATGTGTATTAGTGGTCTAAAAGTGGTACATCAAGGGATATAGCCCTATCTAGACATTCAAATCATTCTTAGGCTCACCCATATCATAGAGGTGTTTCAATTGTGCCACTTGGATAAGGAGACCTAATAAATATCCTCAAAGGGTAAAAATACAAGTGAAATAAATTACCATTAATATTTTTTAGCATAATGAAATATTATAATACCACTAATTACTTAATGGCCACCCAAAGTAAACATAAATTCACATATCATCCATCCCTAGTACAATCAAAAATTACATTGTAAAATCAGTGCCATGGAAAATTTATTTTACCACTAGGGAATATTTTATGAGTCCTAAGATTGTAATGGTAGAATTAAATATGATTTTAATGAAGTTAAAATACAACCTCTATGAAGTATTCCTAGATTATTTCAATTCCAATATATATATATATATATATATATAAAATTAAGAAAGGGAAACATAATGTTTGTTATGGTTCATTATTTCTTTTCCTAGTGATGTATTATACAATCATCTTCTTAGGAATAAATGGACAAGTATAATGAAAAAAAGACAATACAATAGGCTAAAAATATCATTTGGAGACCATGACCACAAAACACCAAGTTGTCACCATGTTTTTATGGGGAGATGAGTTACAACATAGCCTCACCTCATGATATTGAATGTCACATAAAATAGTTTCCAAATCTATTGAAGATTTTTAGTTTTCTACCATCATAAAATACCTCTTCATTTTCCTATATTATTCACATGCCAAAATTATTCCACCTCTTCAATATGAAATTTAAAATGACCATGGAGAGAAAATAATTTCAATCATCTAGTACTTTCCAAAAGTATTAGGGAATTATAGTAGTTGAAATGTAATGGAAACCATCTAGTAACATGCCAACATAAAAGGAATAAGATTGAGAGGAATCCCCAAAACAAATAACAATACCTGAATAATCAGGTAAAAGTTAAATAAAACATGGTAAGTTATAATTTGAAGTGCATCCATAAAATTTGATAAAGTACTTTCCACACACCAAATGGAGGGGATATACACATCCAAAAATATCAATAAAATACATCCCATTGTATAATACATTAGGTCCATAAGTAGTATATTTATTAAAAAACAAAAGAAAATAAAACAACCTACAATAAAAACAAAATATATGCCACCCACTAAGAGAAGGAATCAAAATATCAAAAGAGAGACATATCCCAAAAATGGACCAATTAAAATAAAAAAACCCATTAAAATATTAGATATAAAGGATAAATAATAATTAATTCCATAAATAGATGGTGAAGAAGAAGAAACCCCAGAGAATGCCACAACTACTATATTGCCCAAAACACAAAGAGATGATGTAGAAGTATTGGCATAGGTTAAACATTTGGAAGAAAAAAATAAGTGGTAAGAAGAAGAGAATAAACAAAAGGAGGAAAAATAAAAAATAAGAAAAAAAACAAATACAAAAATAAGAAGAGAATTATAAGGCAACACATAAGGACAAAGAAAAAAAAAGGAGAAATAAGATTCCATATAAAAATAATAATCCATTGAGAAAAAGGATTGAGAACACATTACAGATGAGAAAAAATTATTAGAGACCTTAACAACTCAATGTTATCCAAAATTGTTTACCATAGGTGAATACAATTATAAACTTTTCTCCTCATGCTTCTAAACTTGTTGATAGTCATTAGAGAGGTTTTGTAATATTCACGGTGGTCTTATTATGGTAGGCATGGTGTCCTCCTTGGTATATTGTAGAGTTCTTAGGGTGGTCTAGTTCAAAAGGAGGTCCAGTCATTTAGTCTTTTTTATTAGGTCTTTCAATGTAGTCATGAAGGAAGCATTTTACAATGCAAGTTTAGAAAAGTTCAAGGTTGTTTTGGAAAGGTTAAGCTAATTATAAATTTTGGTCTTATGTTTGTCTAGTTATCTCATGTCATATTCAAGTTGGTTAAAGGGTGCTAAAGGTTTAGAGGTTTTTTATAGGTCATGAGATACTTGTCAAAGATCATCTTCATCTATATAATTAGCATAATGATGTCTAACTCAATCTTCTAACATTATAAATCATTTTAAGTGTTTTCTTTCTCATTTTATAACATTCAAGGAAGGAATAGTGTAAGATATGACATGTAAATATATTGAATATGTTATTGTCACATTTTTTACCTTCATAAAATATTTAATATACTCCATGAACACTTGTCTCTCAGCTCTAATAGAGTTTCAATCAAAATATGGTTGTTTTCATTTATAGAAAGTGATCTATTGAGGCATTGTTTCAAGTTTTCCAAGTTGAATATGGTATAAAAGATCATTAATGGCTTCCAAAATCTTCCCTATGTTTAAATACATGAACATAATGGAGTTTTAAGTCTAAAAAATATAGAAAACCTATCTCTTTCTCCATCAATCTCTTTGAAAGCTAGTGAAGGCCATTTTAAAGTGTTCATTTCATGAATAGGAAAGAGAGTTGGATCTAGTGATGTTGGGGGTGGATGGGAAGTCTTATTCCCTTGAAATTATAATCATTAGTTTTTTTGAAGGGATATAATTTATTAATAATTGTTAACAAAATAAGTAGCCTAAAACCCTCTTAAAACCCCATATGCAGATTTTTTCTTATCTCATCAAATTTACAAGTTAATGGATCAAAATTAATGGTATTTTAAGATCCTCAAGGGTATAAATAATCCTCTAAAATCCTATTATATCATTATTTATCATGTGTGAAGAGGAAAAAGGTAAAAAAATGGACTAGAAGAGGTAGTTTTGGGCTTATCTATAAGAATTTGGCTATGTGAAAGAATATTGATCAATTTTGACAATTTATTAAGCATGGGAATAGGTCTGGTGATCTCCTTACAAGATATATATTACCTCTCAAGTTATATATAGGATACCAATGTGCTTAAGATAGGCTAGGATGAAGAATGCATGTGTGATTTATATAAGAAACCTAGTTGTTTACTTTGTTACAGTCATATGAGGCCTGAGAATATATAGTATACCTTTGATAAAATTAGAGAAGTATATTTAAGGCCTATAATGGTCATAAAAAATCATTTTCATAGTTTCTAAGTAGAGTTCTAGGGTGTTTATAAGTAATCTTGTTAGACTCATGTTGAGAAGAATTATCAAGGAAGCCCACAGGACTCTAATGGTGTTTTCAAGTTGTTTTCATGAATGAAGATTATTATAAAGACTCATATGAAATAATATAGTACCTAAAAAATAAATATAGGGTTTTAAGATACCTAAGTAACCTTTATCAATAATATTGACAAGCTCAAGAAATCTTGTAGTGAACAAATATCATGAAGGTTTTGAGAGATATTATAGGTGAAATTTGCAATGATATAATTCAAGGAAGAGATAATAAACTACTATGGATCACATAATTATGAAAAAAAATAATATGTTCATTATTAAATAGAACTAATAATCTATATACATAAGATATTTGATCTAGTGTCTACAAACAAAACCATATATGTAGAGGCATTTGAGAGACTTCAAGGAGGTTTTTGGTCTTGTAAATAGGTCTGAGGGTTTAAAGAGATGAATATAGGGATTAAGAGAAAAATAATAAAATTATCAAGGGTTTAAACTGAGAGGAATGTAGACTTATATGTTTGCAGACCTATAGGTCCAAATTTTCAACCAAGATAAATATACCTTACATGAAACATGATGTCCTAAGAGACAAACAAATTGTTATAGACATGAAGAGATGTTAATATGGTATATGAAGGGTAAGAAAAGGAGAATAAATTAATGAATAACTTTTATTTTTAACATCAATAAGTATCAATTCCAAAGAGCACTAACAAACCTACAAAAGAGCTCCTTTTATAAGTCTCTTTTTTATAATCCAAGAGAATACGAATATCTGTATTGAGTTTGGGAGTTTTGATTATTATAATAAGTGTGGGAAAGTAATTAATTAAATATAAAGGTGTTTATAGGTTTTATATATTGATAAAAAAATAAAAATAACACCTATATCCATGACACAATCCTCTTTCATACATAGAATTCTACCTTTTTGCTTGATGGGAGCTCATTGGGGTTGAGCATTCATAACCAATTATTGGAGGAGTTGAATAAACTTTGGACAGACCTCATATAGGTATTTAATTAATTTAAAGTGGTTCTAAATTCCATATATGCATTTTAATTTTCTCTTGTCATGCGTAATCTTGTGCTAAAACCAACATAGGGCTAGAAAAATGTAATTTGTATAACTTGGGTTCCAATCCATGAAATCACATGAAAATTTTCCATCATACCCTATTTAATGAACCCTATACTATTTTTATGTTTTTTTATTAATAATATATATTATTATATGGTATATTGTACTATAGGCTTAATTATGCCTAATTAGGAAACACAGGGGTTGGGTTAGTAGGCCTACCTTGAGAGTTGGCCCATGAAATTTTGGGTGAAGTGTAATAAAAATAAATTTTACTCAAATAAATTTTTATTTTTCCTGTAGGTGTTGTATATCACTCTAACCAAGGATCTTTGTGCTAAAATAGGACTATAGGGAATATGCCTCAAAGAGATAAAACATGATAACTATGAAGGAAATTGAAAAATGGAGGTGAAAATATGATGGGATATAGATCCTAAAAAGGTTTCCAATGAAATAAAAAGTAGTTAGACTCCAATAATATGACTTATAATTTCATAATTACTCCTACTGGGTAGTTTTAAGAGCTCAAAGGTGAGTCATCAAGCCAAACAAAACTCCCATGCCACCTTGAGAGGAATATGACCAAACCAAGTGAACATATTTTGAAGAGGGAGTTTAGGTATATTTATGGGTAAGATTTATTTTCTTTTAACTTACTTCATCATGAGATCACACTTGTCATGGGCTTCTCCAATGTCCCTCTTATTTCTCATCTTTTTATTTTATATGTATGCTTGATTTTGGCATTGTAAAAAATATTTTTAATGGATATGTCATAGTCCTAACCAAATGAAAACTTTTTTTTCCTTTTAAATGAATAAATATTAATTAAGCCTTATCAAAATTTGTATCTAGTGTAAAATTCATGCTAGTTGATGAATGTTAGTGATAGTATGCTACTTCCTCTCATTTTCCCTATCATGTTTACCTCTTTGCAAGTGATTGTTCATCTTTTAAGGTCATATAGAGTGATTATAGATATATTTTTATGGATTTAAAGTGTAATCATTCATTAATGTCTATTAGGTCTCTTGATTATCCCCTTAGTCTATGCATCATGTTATAGACTCCATGTGATACATTCTTATTTGGAGACCCCATTTGAGTTGTACAAATAGATTTAGTCATATTTCATGTTCTCAGTGTATGATAGGTAGGTGGAGGATAAAAATTTGGTGCATCAAATCCATAGTTTAGTTTACTTCGAGTTCTCTCTCCCTTTTCTTGAAAATAATAGGTTTATTAGTAGTTATAAGTGATTCATCAAGGGATTTTTCCATATATAGAGGTTCTCTTCATCTATAAGGTCACCCTAAACCTTTTAAGAGTCCCCATTTACCACTTAAGTGAGTAGGATTGAACACCCTCCTCAAGGATGAAAATTTTCTTGATAATAGTTCTAGCATGACCAATGGGACAAGGATTCCATCCATTAAAAAGTTATTTCTTCTTATGTTCAATACATCAGACTTTGGAAGCATGAATACAAGCTTCAAAGATGAGTCAAAGTGAACCAAAATTGGTATAAGTATCCCAAGTGTATAAAAATTAGAAAATTGGTATGTATTTTTATCATTATTTTGGTCAAGATGAATACTCTATGCCTTCATATTATTCATATGAGATTGATATTATTCATGGCTTCACCCCAAGTGGCTTTAAAAAAATGTCATATAAATCTTACCAAGGTTATCAGTAGATGTATAGGCCTTCTCCAAATCCAATTTAGCCTACCCAACAACCTACTTATCCCTCTAGCTAATAATTTTAGAGTTATGTTGCTCATACTTTATCCTTCTTAAAATTCAAAAAAAATCTTGTAGACATCAAAATTAAAATGAGGGGGATTGATAAAGAAAAGGAGCTTGGTATGATTATATATAAGCCTTATATTTAGAATTAAAGCACTCAAGTGAAGAGGGATTTGGTTCATTTGACTAAGTTTAGGTGGGAAGATATTGAAAGAGAAGTTCAACATATAGTATGATGTGATAGAGATAAGAGGTTTGATTAAATTTATGGAGAATATATTAGTACTTAAAGATATGTATCAAATATAATACATTCAGCCTTATATGCCTCCTCATACTCCACATCAACCTTCTTCTGCTCTAACTTGATCCAACTTTCACTATACCATCAAGAAAGACCCATGTCTATGAAATATTCACCCACTCTTATTCAATAATCTAATACCAATCCACCATGGAGGCATTCTTAGACTATGAACCTTGATTATATCATGCCAAATCTTGATAAAGAAGCTTCTCCCATGCCAATCCAAATTCAAGAAAAGGATACATATAAGGAGATAAATTTGAGAGAGCTCCAAAGTCCATAAATTCATTCACATTCCCTTCAAGTTACAACTATCCATGAAGTTAAAAATATATCAAAGTTTTAAAGATTGAATAAGGAGTGGAAGGAGATAATGTATTATCCTTAACTCAATTAGCTTCTGTATCTCTATAATAATAATTCAATTTATCTATCTCCCCAAAAATACTAAGTTGGAAAGACACTATCAGTTTTAAAATAAACTAATGAAGTATTTTTCCCTCTCACCCATCCTTTTGTGAAGGATAACCTACTTCATTGAGGGAATAAGATGAAAATTCAATTGGAAAAGAGAGATTACTAAGAAAATAAGTTGAGGTGGTAGTCCTTGAAAGTCTTGATGAATTTGTAACTATAATTAGATCTCAAGAGGGTCATGATGAAGATGTGGTGAGTATGATGAATAAATAATCATTGGTATTCCCCTTGATGTATAATAAATCAAATCAACTTAAAAAAATGAGAAGTATTCATCTTTTATCCAAGATTTTGATAGCCCTCAAGATGTCATGAATGATCTTGAAATTAGTCAAATTAGCATTATCTTGAGCTTAAAGAAGGATATCATGATGACATAAAAACATTGAAATCACATAATACACTCCCATGTTTCATTAAATAAAAATAAAATTAGATGGAAGAAGTTGATGAAAGTATTAATGAGGTCAAGACAACTGATCTATCAGAAGGGAGTCCTAAAATAATATCACATGATCTTGTTGTTAAAGGCACAAATACCACTAATGATTTTGATGATCCTTGGTAACAATTATACTTTTAATTCCTTGAATAGATCAATAATATTGGCATGGTAGCATTAAATTCTCAAGAGGAGGCTAAAATTGCCAATGAACATGATATCATAGTGACAAGTGAAGATCAAGAAGATAATAATGATGGTTTAAGAATTGGAGAAGATTAATCAGGTTTGGAAAAAGAAAAACATGATGAATTAGACTTGTAATGGGCATATGAGATTCCATTATTCATGGAGGAAAAATGAGACCAATCTAATTATCATGGATTGAGTCTTGATGAAAGAAAAGATGATCATACAATAGTTAATTGGGTTGTAGCTGAGTATGAGGTAAATATTCATGAAGTCACTTTGGTCATTAATCTTGTTGATCCTCACAAGTAAGAGATATATTTTAAAGATAATAATGATAATGAAATTGGTATGATTTCAAGTGATCAAGAAAAATATTTATTTTTGGAAGAGCTGGAATTTTTTTATCAAGTTTAGATAGTAAACCTAAAACACTTGAGGAGAATTCTAAGATGTTTGTCTTGGCCAATGAACATGGTGAATACATGAGGGAGAAATATATTGAAGAGAAAATCATGGTTGATGATCTTTTTTAATCTCATGAACATTTTCAAGGAGGTTTTGTTAACATGGGGAAGTCATATTTGGACATGTTCAAGGAGTTTGAAGAGTTTGGTATGTTAACACCTCTAAAAGGACAATATGAAGTTGTTGATGAGAAGTAAAAAGATCTTAACAAGTCATCAAGTCCTACAAGTCACCATAAAAAGGTTCAAGATCATGATGTAGCAAGATATGATGGAGATTATTCTCTTCATGGTGAGTAATAGATGGAGATTAAAGAGCTAATAGAAGTTAATATTGTTGCTACCCCAATGGATCAAAGGATGGTCACATTATAGGTATCTCTCATTGACAAAGGGTAACATGAGGTAAGTCATGAAATTTAAGATGAATTTGTATTTATTGGAGACAAGTTTTTTTCTATTGATCCATTTGAGGTCAAGTCAAATTAAATAGTGGTAAGGAAAGTATCTAACAAAGAAATAACTAAGCATGGATAATAGTTGTATATACTAATTTCTTATTTTGTCTTCCTATTGAGGTCAACATTCCCCCATTTCAAAATGGGACCCTTGTTTTAAATAAGGAAAATTTGTGTTAAGAATTAATTAAAATCACATGATCGAAGTACAACTACCATGATTTCACATAGTCTTTATTTGAATATAATTCACACCTAATTTGGTTGGCATATTTACTCATGATTATGATTTAATATTTCCTAAAGTTACTAAAATTAGATCTTTATGTTTTAGGTTACAATTCCAATGGAGTCTATTGGAATGGGCAATGCCTAGGTTTCATGATTTTTATATCAATTTTGCCTTTTACTAGCTTTTGGTCTATTGAAAATAAAAATGAAAGCATATTGAAAACCTCATTCAAATTACCTTAGCTCAGGTTCTTTTGAATCAAATTTAAATTTGGTGGGAACAATATACATGGGAATGATTAATTATGCCATGGACTTAGTTCAATTCTTATCCCAAGGTTTAGTCATGTTTATCAACATGACCAAACCTTAGTATAATTTTTTTAGGTTTGGTCCTTTTATGCCCCAAGCCCCCCTTGGTCCATTTTATTTCCACATGGTATAACTAAGTACTGGGTCCTTTTTGTTATGTTTTAGACTTAAGCTAAAAAGCCTTATCTTAAGATTTTATGTCATGTGTTTTATTATTCATGGGGTCCCCCTTTATCATGTTTAAAAATTATCTTAAAATGTTTATCCTAAGGTCTTACTTGTGTTTACTAACATGAAATAAAACCATAGTTAAAAAACTTTATTCTTAGTTATTTATTTTCCTAAGAGTAAATTAAATATTGTTTTCACTTGCAAGATCAACGGTGCATGTTTGCTCAGGTAAAGATGATCAAACAATGTGAGATAAAATCAATAAGTCAAGAGCCTCAATCTATGGTGTGAATTCACTTAGGTGAGAGGATATAATGGTGTATGATAAAAGTTTAAAAGTCAATCTAGGCCCCAGATTTAAAGTCCAATCATGTCCCCAAATATTGATGGTACATGACCAAGTGTACACATTCTAATTGACATTACATAATAAGTTAAATATTTAACATAGCCCTAAGATAGTGAGAAGGTGAAAAGTGTCACACTCATGACCAAAGAACACTAAAAAATTATTGGCATTAGACCTTGTAGATCAAGATCCAATAGAGCATGTTTTCTTGAGTGAAAATGATTAGACGGTATGTAGCAAATGTTAAAAATTCAAGAATCCTACAAATAACAATAAAGATGACAAATTACACAATCACATGCCATAAACTAAAGCTCGAGTATCTTCCAAAGATCGATGCTACATGGTTTGTATGCATGTTATGATCAATTGTTTGTCAGGAAAAGGGCATAATATAATAGATCAAGATCAATGGTGCACATTTTTTCATACATAAAGATCCAATGGTATGAGATGAAGGTGGAATTTTTAAAAGGCAATAGTCACTTTTCAAATATTAATGAGCAAAGTGCTTTAAAAATCCCACAAAGATGAAATGAAGCTTGTCACTTGAACTAGGTACCACCATTAAAGCACTAAGAAGACATTTAAAAGAGCCCCAAAATACACTAAACCCCTAATTCAATGTTGTATTGATCATAATTAAGCATAATAGAGTTGAATTATCATATGTACAAGAATAATTCAATCTAGAACTAAAGTGTAAACCACTAGTGAGAAATTTGAATAAATTCATAGCCACCATGGCAAATTGTATAAACTCCCTACTCTACACCATATTTGGGTAATAACAAAGTTTGTCAACATCACTATGCATGAAGAGCTTAAGCCATTAATTATGGCTCTAGAAAAGGAAGATGAAAATAGAATGGCTACCACAAGAGCATCAAGTGGAGAAAAAATATAAACCCCAATTCCAAAAGTGACTCAATCATGAATGGGAGTTCAATTTAAGCTAGAGACCACCAACTTGGAAAGAGTGAAAAAAAGGGTCATGATTACTAGAGAGGAATTCACCTTTCAAAAAGTGGAACCATTCATTGATATGACTCTAATGGAAGGATAGAGTCTTGGTGAGATCCTTGTATTTAAATAAGGCCTATTGAAGTTGTTTCAAGCACAATCTAATCAATTATAGGCTGTCATCAAAGGCATGATGAAAAAATAGAATAATTTAGAAGAAATTACCATCTTATCAATCTAAGAAGATAGATTCAATCTATTTGAGGACACCATGATTGACTTATTCAATTCTTTAAAGATTCTTTAAAGTTAGTTAGAACCAAACAAGAGGAAATAAATAAGTGAAATTCCATGTCTATAGGCCAAATTGACCAATGGTAGGATTCAATCTATCAAGTGAAAGACTTTATCAAAGCCTTGACCAAGAATCAAGTCCCTAAATTTAGGATAGTTAGCCTAGCCCATTAAAATATGGATATATCTATATTGGTGGATAAAATCAAAGCCTTGAGAAACTAGTCCAAGTAGATGGAGGAGATTTCTAAGAACCTTAAATAGTAGGAAGATAAAATGCTATACATATTGGATAGCTTAATCAAGGAACCCACCTCACTTAGTCCTTTGGACGTTATCACTGATGAAGAGTTCAAGCATAAAAATTCTCAATTCATATAGGAGGTGAGGAACCAAGGTTAAGGGAAGATAGGGGATGATAATAAGAAGATCATAATCCTATTATTATCATTTAAGTAAAAGATAGGAGATGCTAGGGGCATCAAACAAAAATTTGGAGAGAGCTAGGAAAGATCTCAATAACCTTGGAAAAGAGTTATTGCTAAGACCCATTATTGACCTCTAGCTAATCAATGAGTAACATTATATAATAAAGATCCTACAAGGAAGGTATAATACTCTAGTAGCACCAAGGTCCTAAAAGTAGTTGGATCAAGAATATTATTTTGTAACTAGCATTGTTTGATATTTTAAAAATAAACATTCCTTTGTAAAGTCACACATTGCCTATAGGTCTGTATATTAGAAAAAGTCATTTGTTCTAGAATGTAATAAAAAGGATAACTATCCTAAACACATATACAAATGTAATTTGACATTACTAATTGGCATACCTCATGAATGGTCTATATAAATAGGTATTTCTAATTGTAAAATATGGAGTTTTTTAACCAAAAACTATTTTGTAACTTTGAGCAAATTAACACAAATCAAGGAGTTCTGCAAAGTTTGTCCATTTTGCTTGTGTGAATTGATATCATGGTTTTTCTCTCATTTTTTTGTTCTAAATCTCTGATTTGAATGGTTCTTGTGAATTATAAATGTGCATTTTAAAAGTGTAGAGTTTCTATTTTGTGCTTATGCTAAATTAGCTGAAATTTATAAGGTTTACTTCATTTTCTTTACCTTTCTTGCATATGTGTTAATGTTGTTTGAATATAGGGGTGAATCTTTAAAGTAAATCTAGTCCTTATTTACACTATTTCATATTATCCTTAGATATTTTCCTAATGTGTGATAGGATTTTAGAATATGCTACTTCATGTCATATATTTGTTAAATGCATGTTTAGATAGAACTAAAACTTTATCATGATGTTTGTGTTAAATATCAGTAACATATCCCTTCTCTACCATACCCTTCCTCCTTTTTTATCAATTCACCTTTGATTAGCTTCATTGTGAATATTCATCTTAGTTTATATTTATACTTAGTTTTGAACATAATTAAATTTAAATAGCACAAATCACCTTCAAAATCAAAGATCAACTATTAAGCCATGGTGGCTCCCAACCACCAACTAATATAAATTTGTGGAGCAATTCATTTACTCTGCCTCTATTCCACCAAATATAGTCAGATTATCACAACATGAAACTGATGCCATGGAATATTTGAGTTCAAAAATGAGAAGTGTTTCTTAAACACTATATGTTGACCTAGTGATACACATTTAGGCATTAACAAAATTGGTGCTACAAGGAGAACCTAGTTAAATCTTTAAAAATTTGAACTATCTTTTCTCATTTTTGTTAATTTTTCTCAAAGATTAGTATATTATTTGCATATTTGTGTAAATATTAGTGATCTTTGCTGTTTTTGATCACTCTTTATGCTTATTTAGATAAAGATATATGTTATTTAGAGTTTAGTGATTAATTATGGTAAAGAAAGCTTGATATCTATGAATCTAATGAGTTTGAGGTTAGTAATATATATTTTGTTCAAAGATTGATAAATTATTTGAAAATTTGAGTTTATTTAAACTTAAACATGTAAATATCATTCATATTTACATATTTGGACATATCTTTGAGCTAATTTAGTTAAATATTGATGTACTTTACCTTTTTAATACATATTTGTACAAAATTTGCATAATGTGCAAGTTTGATCATTATTCTTTGTAAATATAAGACTTACACATCATATTTTGAGAAGGGTTCAAATTTCTCAAGATAGAATTACTAAGGATAAGAACTAGGTCATGTTCATAGACAAGGGTTCCCCTCCTTCCATTAGAAGTTCATAGGAGAGCTAGGCAAGACAAAGGTAGCATAGAATTTCAAAGTCTTAGCCAACTTCACTAGTCTAGGGTGCTCTTATGTTCAATCCTTATCAAGGTATGTCTTGGCTGGGTGGTTCTTCAATTAATGTGTCAAGTGTGGTACATGACCTTCCTCATAATATTGAAAAGTATTTGCCATCATCTAGTAGAAACAGTGTTGTCACAGTTGAATAACACATTAAATATTTCAATGTTGATTTAAGATTACTAAATTTAGATCATGAAGATGTAGATGTAAATTATTTCCATTTACTTTTAAAGATTCTACATATGAATGGTTCCTTAATCTTCCAAAAAATTATCTCTATTTGGAATAATTTGAACATGATCTTTATTGATCAATTTGGTAAAATCATCAGTCCTTGTATTCTTTACAAATAATTCACCACAATGAAAAGAGATTCTAGTGAAATAATTGGATCCTTTAATTCCAAATTTAATAAAATGTTTAGTAAAACCATAGCTCCTTACAGACCTAATGAGTCTTTAAACATAGAGATATACAAGGATGCCTTAGATCCCATGACTTCTATGTTTCTCAAAATATCTACTCAAGTCATTAATACATTAGCCTTAGTGTATGCTAAAGTTATGATCATTAATGACTAGATGAAACCCTAAGGCCAAATATCATACAATATTCTTGATAGTAATCCAAATTTTCCCATTCTAAATGTTACAACCAATGCTAATCAAAATATGACTACCCTAAACCAACTTCTAATTTTAAACCAACTACCTTTAAGTCATGCTCATCTTGGCCAAAGCCTAGGATTCTTGAACAATGTTGCAAGTGGATCTCATCCACAAGATGAAAGAGCTTTGGTGCTGACCATTAGCACTAGTAACACTCATGTTCATAATTCTGAGGCACTAGTAACACTCCTAAGGTATGTGACTCTAGAGAAACTCTTATTATTCTTGGGATATAGAAATTATTTTTGATGGTGCAAGATGTAAGTCTAAATGAAGGGTAGGAATTGTTTTAATTAATCCTATTGGGGAATAATTCAATACTTCTTACCAAATCTAGTTTTTATGTGCTAAAAATTTGGTAGAATATGAGGGTCTAATCTTAGGTTTACAATTTTCCATCGAACACAAAGTCAAAGATCTAATAGTTTATGGTGACTCAAAACTAGTGGTTAACCAAGTAAGAAGTAAGTACCAGTGCAAGTTATCTTACCTTAATAAATATAAGTTTAGATGATGGCACTTGATAGATTACTTTTATGCCTTTAACATTGTCTCTATTCCTAGGGTAAAGAACCAAGTTCTTAATGAGCTAGCTTAAGCTACAACTAACCTTATACCCAACCAAGACTCTAAAATAGGAAACCTTAGTGTTGAATTGGTTACTTATCCCTTAGTCCCTGATAATATCAACCATTTGTAGGTGTTCACTAATGAGTAATAGATCTTAGACTTTATGAATAGTTTAGGAGTGTTTGAGGCTGACATCATTGATGAAGCTGATGAAAATACTCTTGGCATAGGTAATGTTGATGACAAGATCATACAGTTGAATGACAATAATATTACCAAGGGCATGATTTCCCTAGAAGGATTATTTGACATAGATAAACTAGATAGAAATATCAATGTTCCTAAAGTAAATGGGAAAGATTAAAATATTGTTGACCTAGGTTCCCAAGGTCAACCCTAGCTAGTAAATATTGGTACATCCACCACTAATGAAGAGTTAAGGAGAGATAAAGTTATATTAACTAATTATGAAGATGTTTTATCATGGTTATATGAATACCTAAACATATTTTATCCTAGGGTCATAAATCATACCATACCACTAAAAGAAACCTGCAAGACTTTTAGGAAATAATAAAGACATGTCAAACCTATCCTATAACCTTGGATTTATAAATAAGTCAAGAAATTTTTAGATTCAAGGATATTGTTTCCCATTAGGCACTCCACTTTGGTAGCTCACCTAATACCCATCAAAGATAAAAATTGGGAAATGAGACTGTGTGTAGACATTAGAAATCTAAATAAAGCATCTAAGAAAGATAACTATCCTTTGCCTTCTATTAATTAGGTTATTTAGATTGTTAGTGGTTCTATAATGATGTTTTTCCTTGATGTTTTTATAGGATATAACCAAGTTCTCATGATTAAGTACGATAGACTAAAAACCAATTCACTACTAAGTGGGCTACCTTTGCCTACAAAAGGATTCCCTTTGGAATAATAAATGTAGGTGAAACTTTCCAAATAATAATGAACCATGATTTCAAGGGGATGATAGATAAGTAAATTATCATTTACATGGATGGCTTAACTATATTTTTAAAGAACAAGGAAGATCACATCATGCACTTATAGTAGGTATTTGAAAGATGTAGAAGGTATGGAATTTATCTCAATCCCAAGAAAAGTATTTTTTGTGTTACTAAGGGTAAAATATTTGGACATGTTATAACTAAGGAGGGGATTTATATAGAACTGGATAAAATAGATTCCATATCTAAAATAGAACCTCTTAATAGTAAAAAAGAACTGAAATCTTTATTTAGTAAGATCAACTTCATGAGGAAGTTTATTTTTGGTTTTGTATAAATAGTGAGACCTTTGAATGACATGTTGAAGAAAAATGCTAAGATCACTTGGAATGAAGAGACCAAGAAAACCTTAAAGGAAATCAAAGAAGCAATTAGACAATCCCTTATGATAATAAGTTTAGAATTTACTAAAGACTTATATATTTACTCTTTTGCTTATGACCATATAATTTTAGTTGTCCTAACTTAAAATATAAATGTATGTGATCATCATATTGATTTAATGAGTAATAATTTTAAAACTTATAAGTTTTATTATTCTATTATTGATAAATAAACATGTGCTCTGGTCAAGGCAGTGAATAAATTTAGGTATTATATCCTTAAAAATAAGGTACATGCAATATTATCAAATCTTGTTACTAATATCATGCTTAGTCAATGTGAACTTGGAGAAAGGAGAGTTAAGTGGATGTCTAGTATCCAAGAATATGATCTATAGATGAAGACTACAAAGTTGGTAAGATTCCAAGGTTTAATTAAATTGATTGCTAATACTAATCTCAAACTGAGTGTTATGTAGGTAGAACAACAAAATTTTCAACCCAATGATTGGTATGATCCTATTGTTCATTTAATAATCAATGGTTATTGTCTTCTAAGGATAAGTAGAAAATAAAATAAAAATTTAATGCTCAAGGGAACTCATTTTCTAAACAAGGTGGAGTGATGTACAATAATAACTTTGAAGGCATTTACCTAAGGTTTGTTTCCAAGGAAGAGGTGACTAAGATCTTGAGTATTTTCCATGAAAATATGGGAAGTGGATATCCATTTGAAAGGATAACAACCCACAAGGTCCTTAGGCCTAGTTACTACTAGCCTATTGTCTTCAAAGATGCTCACAAAATATTTAACACTAAATATCCTAAGGCATCCATGCCACTAAAGCTAGTAATGATTGATAAGCCCTTCACCTAATGGGGACTAGATTTTGTGGGGGTCATTAACCCAAATTCCTTTAACGGTCACAAGTGTGTTCTGACTACTACTAACTACTGTACCATATGGACTGAAGCAGTGGAAACCAGAAAGTACATGACTAAAGAGGTGATCAATTTTTTAGAAGAAAACATATGCACAAGGTGTGGGACACATGTATCTCTAGCCTGTGATAATGGATCTGCCTTTGTATCCATTGAGATGGTTAAGTGGGCATATGATAAAAACATTATCCTCAAGCTCTCATCAAACCATTATCATCAAGGTAATGGAGTGTCAGAATCAATAAATAAGAACTTGATGAAATCCATAAATAAGTTTGAAGATGATAAACCAAGGACATAACATAAGCTACTTAAGTACACCCTTTGGGAAGATAAAATTAGAATCAATCAAGCTCTTAAGACATCACCATTATTTATATTATATGGTTAATAACCTATATTACCCATGATACTCAAGCTACCAACCTATAAGTTTATGCAATATTACATAGAAGAAGATCAAGGATTTGTAAGTTTAAGGTTTTTGGACATCATACAGATGGAAGATGCAAGAGAGGAAGCTTTTTCTAATTTTAGCAGGCACCAAACCATAGTCGATAGGTGATTTGATAAGCATTCAAAGATAAATGTGTTTAAACAAGGGGATTTAGTTACTCTTTGGTATAAGGCCTCAGAACCAAAAGGAAAATATGGGAAGTTCACACCCTTGTGGATTAACCTAAATCAAATTGTTAAGACCTTAGGAGATAAAACCTTAAAACTAAAAGACTTATAAGGAGTAGAGTTCACTTTTAAAACCAATAGGAAATACCTAAAGCACTATTTATATACTATCCCACCTAGAGTCTTCATGGAGTAAACTATAATAATAGTTAGAGTTAGTGTAGGTAGGCTTTAGATTAGTTTATTTCCTATTTCTTTCCAACTTGTCCCTTGTTTATGCATAGTGTTTGTATATATTTATTTGATTTTCATACTTTGTTTCTTGATTTAAATAAGTCCTTTTGGATAGTCCTCATCTCAAAATACAATTAGATGCTCAAAATGAACTCCACAGTTCAATAATGAAGGTATGTTTTCTCAGCATTAGTTGATCATGGATTATTGGAATATGATCTTAATGTTATAGTTTAGAGAAACTAGTAAAAGACTAATAGGTAGGATATTAAATTTTTAAGATTTTAATCCTTTATATGATTTAAGATTGATTATAAAAAGGATTCCACATGCGAGATGAAAGTTTGGGTTATTGAAACATAATCATGTTTTCACTTAATAAACATTATTGCCTAGGATAAAGTTGGCAACCAAGGATGATTATATGAAGATCAAACAATTGACAAAATCCATAAACTTGACTAACTTGGTTCCTAACCTTTATTAGAAATTCAAAATGATCTAAACTTTACAAAAATAAGATATTATTTCATAATTCAACCTTTCTAAGAAAAAGTGATTCTAGTAATCTCCACTAAGGCAATGGATGCATCTCTAGTAGTGGAACAAGGCCTTGAGTGGAGCCAAAGGTATCTTTATTGGGGATATGGATGTTTGGATAGTAGTAGACCAATGACCAAGCCTTCCCTAAGTTGAAGTATGATTCATAATGAATGTATAACTATGTTTTAAAGCAATATTAAAGGTCAAGGTCATGAGTTTGGAAGTTCTCTAAATCCTATGGAAATTGGTAAGTGAAATTAAAGCACACACAAAACATGGCTGATTTTTTTATGTTCAATCCTAATTCTACATGTGTAAGACTTTTTTTAACCATGAATTGATATTAATAGTGGTACTTGATAAAATGGAATAAATAAACTAGTTATTAGTCTAAACCAGAGTATTTGAACTCTAACATATTGCTATGTTCCCCCAAAAGTCACCATTTTTTGAGGTCAACATTCCCCATTTATGAAAATGTGGACCCTTACTTTAAATTTAGAAAATTTGTGTTAAGAATTGAAAAATCACATGATTAGAGTAACACTAGCTTGATTACACATGGTCTTTATTTGAACTAGATACCACCATTACAATAATAAGAGGACCTTTAAAATATCCCTATCATGCACTAAAACCATAATTTAACCCTGTATTGATCATAATCAAGCCTAAGAGATTTGAATTATCATATGTGTAAGAAGAATTCAATCTAGAACTAAAGTTTAGACCACTAGTGAGCAATGTGAAAAAAATTATGGCCAGGATGGCAAATTACAAAAATTCCCTACTTTACACCATCTTTAGGTAATAACAAAGTCTATCAACACCAATATGAATTAAGATCTTAAGCCATGGATTGTGGCTCTACAAAAGGAAGAGGAAAATAGAATGATTGCCCCATGAGCATCAATTGGAGCAC
Source organism: Torreya grandis (assembly GCA_037957365.1). Classification (NCBI taxonomy): domain Eukaryota; kingdom Viridiplantae; phylum Streptophyta; class Pinopsida; order Cupressales; family Taxaceae; genus Torreya; species Torreya grandis. The sequence goes on along the minus strand of JARHVA010002756.1, from coordinate 897,687 downwards.
AAATAGAAACCATAGATCCAAAAGTGACTCAATCATTAGTGGGAGTTCAATTTAATCTAGAGACCACCATCCTGGAAAGAGTGATAAAAAATAAGGTCATGATTTCTAGAGAGGAATTCACCTTTCAAAAAGTGGAACCATTCATTGGTTTGACTTTAGTGGAAGGACAGAGGCCTGATGAGGTTCTTATCTTTAAATAAGACCCATTTAAGTGAGCTCAAGAAAAATCTAATCAATTGAAATCTATCATCAAAGGCATCATGAAAAAATAAAATAATTTAGAAGAAACTACCATATTGTCAATCTTAGAAGATAGATTCAAGATATTTGAGGACACCATGATTGACTTATTTAATTCCTTAAAGTCATTCAAAACCAAACAAGAGGCATTAAATAAGCAAAATTTCATGTCTATAGGCCAAGTTAACTAATGGCAGGCTTCAAGCTATCAAGTGAAAGACTTGATCAAAGCCTTTACCAAGAATGAAGTCCCTAAATTTAGGGCAGTCAACCTATCCCTTTTAAATATGGATATAGCTATATTGGTGGATAAAATCAAAGGCCTAAATAGAAGGTCCAAGTAGATGGAGGAAATTTCTAAGGACCTCAAACAGTAGGAAGACAAAATGCTCTACATATTATATAGCTTAATCAAGGAGCCCACCTCACTTATTACTTTGGGCCTTATCACTTATGAAGATTTCAAGCATATAACTTATTAATTCATGTAAGAAGTGAGGAACCAACATCAAGGGAAGATAGGGGCTAATAATAAGAAGATCATAGGCCTATTTTGTCATCTAAGGAAAAGCTAGGAGATGTTAGGAGTATTAAAAAAGCTTTGGAGAGAGCTGGGAAAGATATCAATAACCCAAGAAAAGAGTTATTCATGATATCCATTATTGACCTCTAGCTGATCATCGAGTAAAATTATAGAATGAAGATCCTATAAAGAAGGTAGAATGATGTAGAAGAACTAGTGTCCCAAAGTTAGTTGGATTAAGAATATTCTTTTGTAACTAGAATTGTATGATATTTTAAAAAGGAATATTCCTTTGTAAATTCATGTGCATTTATGAAACACATTTCCTATAGGTCAATATATAATAAAAGGTCATTTATTCTAAAATGTAATAGACAAGACAAATGTCCTAGACACATGTACAAATGTAATTTGACATTATTGACTGACATACCTCATGAATGGTCTATATAAAAAGGTATTTCCAATTGTAAAAGAGAGTTTTTGAGCCAAAAACTATTTTGTAACTTTGAGAAAATTAATACGAACTAAGGATTTCTACAAAGTTTATCCATTTTGCTTGTGTGAATTACTATCATGGTTTCTCTCTCATTTGTTTAGTCTAAATTTTAGATTTAAATGGTTTTTATGAATTTTAGATGTGCATTTTTAAAGTGTAGAGTTGCTAATTTATGCTTCTACTAGATTAGTTAAAAGTTCTAAGGTTTACTTCATTCTCTTTACCTTTATTGCATATGTGTTAATGTTTTTTTCTTGTAGGGGTGAATCTTTAAAGTAAATCTGGTCATTATTTGAACTATTTCATATTATACCTAGACATTTGCCTAATAAGTGATAGGATTTCACCATATGCTACTTCATGTCAAATATTAGTTAAATGCATGTTCATATAGAACTAGAAATTTATCATGATGTTTGTGTTAAAGATCAATAACATATCCCTTCTCTACCCTACCCTTATTTTTAATCATTTTTTTATCAATTCGCTTTAGATTAGCTTCATTATGAATATTCATCTTAGTTTATATTTAGACTTAGGTTTGAGCATAATTCACTTTAAATAGCATAGGTCACCTTCAAAATCAAAGATCAACTATTAAGCCATGATAACTCCTAACCACCAACTAATATAAATTTGTGGAATAATTCATTTAATCTACCTCTATTCCACTAAAGATAGAAGGATTATCAAAACATACAACTCATGAAATGGACTCTCTGAGTTTAGAAATGAGATGTGTTTGTTAACAAATATATGTTAACCTAGTGATACACATTTAGGCATCAACACTTCTCTAAGTGATATTTAGAATAGTTTATGTCTTGTTAGTTTTGGTTGTCTTGTTGGTGTTTTTGTTTCTTGTTGTTGTGTTGGTGAAGGTAATTAGTTATTTAATCCTTCTCAAGAGGTGTGTAGGTTAGTTCTTAAGGTATATATATATATATATATATATATATATATACATATACATATATATATATATACATATACATATATATATACATATATATATATATATACATATATATATATATACATATATATATATATATATACATATATATATATATATACATATATATATATATATATATATACACACACACACACACACACACACACATATATATATATATATATATATATATATATATATATATATATATATATATATATATATATTTAAGTATGCATGGATTTGTAGCCCAATGATGGCAACTGGTCTAGATTCATAGCAAGCATGCAACCCAAAGATATTGGCAAAGGTGTTATAAAATTTTGGCTATCATAGGTGAAGAAAATTCAAAACTTTATTCCTCATGATTATAACCTTGTTGATATCCATCAAAGAGGATTTCTCATATTCATGTTGGTCTTATGGTAGTAGGCATGGTGTCTTCCTTGGTATCTTACAGTGTTCTTAGGGTGGTTTAGTTGGAAGTAAGGTCCAGTAATTTAGTCATGTTATCAGGTCTTTCACTGTAGTCATGAAAGAAGACTTTTGAAATGAAATTTTAACAAAGTTTAAGGTTGTTTTGGAAAGGTTAAGGAAATTTTCCATTTTGGTCTTATGGTTGTCTACTTATATCATGTCATGTTCAAGTTGGTTTAAGGGTGGTAAAGGCTTTAGGGTCTTTTTAGGTCATGAGATACTTTTAAAAGATCATCTTACACCTATATTGATATGAAAAATTATAAGAATGATGTCCAACTCAATATTACAATGTTATAAATCATTTCAATTATTTTCTTACTCATTTTATAAAGTTTAATGAAGGGATAGTGTAATATATGGAAGATAAATAGATCGAATATGCTATTGGCATATTGTATACTTATATGCAAGCTTGAAGAGACTCCATGAACACTTGTTACTCATCTCCAAAAGAGTTTATGTAAAATATGGTTATTTTAATTTATATAAAGGTGTTTATTCAAGCATTATTATAGATTTTCAAAGTTGAAGATCATCTCAAATCATCTCAATGGATTCTTCCATCTTCCCTAGGTCAAAATGCATGCAAGGGAGGGAGTTGTAGGTCTAAAATATACATAAAACCTATCCATTTATCCATTGAGATTTTTAAAATCTAGTGAAGGCCATTTTAAAGTGTTCATTTCATGAAGAGGAAAGAGACTTGGAATTTTTTTTTGGTTTTATGGGTTATGCTTTATGAACAATCTTTAACAAAATAAGCAGCCCAAAACCCTCCTAAAACCCCATAGGTAGAGTTTTTTCTTGTCTCAAAGAGTTTACAAGTTATTATATGTAAATGGATGGTTGTTTGAGATACTAAAGGGTCTGGATAGTCCTATCACATCCTCTTTCATCATCAATTTTCACCTATGAAGAGTAAAAAGGTACAAAAATGGCCTAGAAGTGGTAATTTTGGGCTTGTTTACAAGGATTTGGCTATGTGAAAGCATTTTGATCAGTTATGAGGAATTTTTGATCATTTTCATAGTTTGTTTATTCTCCTTACAATCTCCCTAGGACCTCTCAAGTAATATACAAGCTACCATTACCCTTAAGATAGGTTAGGATGAAGACTGCTTGTGTGTTTTGTATAATATACCCTGTTGTAGACCTTGTTAAGGTCATATGAGGCATGATAATCCATATTATACCTATAATAAAACTAGATAAGTATATTTGAGGCCTCCCATGGTCATAAAAAATACCTTTTTTTAAGTTAAAAGTAGATTTATAGAATGTTTATAAGCAATCTTATTAGATTCATTTTGAGAATAATTGTCAAAGAAGCCCACAAGCCTATAATGGTCTTTTAAAACTAGTGTCATGAATGAATATGATTCTAAAGAATCATATGAAATCCTAAAATACCTAAAAAATCAATATATAATTTCAAGACAACTAAATATCCTTTATTAACAACATTGATGATCTCAATAAATCTCGTAGTGAGTAAACATAATAGAGGTTTTGAGAAATAGTAAAGGTGAAATGTGCATTGATATACTTCAAGGCATAAATAAAAAAATATTAGAGAGAATATACCAATGAATAAAACTCCTAGGTTCATTATTGAATTAGACTTGTAAGATATATACCTAGGATCATTGATCAAGTGTCTACAAATAAAATTAGATGTGTAGAGGCATTTGAGATACTTCAAGGAGATTTTTGATCTTGTAAACTAGTCTGAGGGTTCAAAGATATGGATATAGGGTTTAAAATACTAATAATGATATTATCAATAGTTTAAGTTGAGATTAATGTAGACATACATGTATATAGACCTTTAGGTCCACATTCTCAACCAAGAGAAACATAACTTACATGAAACATGATAGCCTAAGAGACAAACAAAGTGTTACATCCATGATGATATGTTAAGAGGGTATGTGGAGGGTATAAAAAGGATTATAAATGAATTAAAAAGTATTTTATTTAACCTCAATAATTATCAAATTCAAATATCACTAACAAGCCTACTAAAGAGCTCCTTTCGTAATCTTGTTTTCTAGAATGTAAGAGAATATACAAATTTGTATTGATTTTTGTAGTTTTGATTGATATAATAAGAGTGGAGAAGTAAAAAGTGAATTTTAAATATGTTTATAGTGTTTATATATTAATTAAATAGATCAAGATCACCTACATCCATGGCACAATCCTCTTTCATATGCATAATTTTGCCTTTTTACTTGGTGGGAGCTCATTAGGGTTGATCATGCATAACCAATTATTGGAGAAACTAAAGAAAGTTGGGTTAAGAATAATAAAGGTTTTGGTTTTATTTTAAGTCATCTAAAACTCTATTCATGTGATTTTATTTGCTCTTGGCCTACTTAGGCTTGTGCTAAAACCAATTTAGGGCTAGAAACTTGTAATTTGTATATCTTGACTTCCAACCAATAAAATTGCATGAAAATTTTCCATCAAACCTTATTTAATGAACCTTAAAATATTTTTTATTTTTTTTACTAGTAATATATGGTATTTTATGGCATATATTAATGTACACTTGCTCTACGTCTCGTTAGGTCTGATTGGGAAAGATGGGTGTTGGGTTAGTAGGTTTACCTTGAGGGTTGGGACATTATATTTTGGATGAAGATAGTGTAAGATCAAATTTAATCCAATATGATTTTATTTTTCCTTGAATTATTTCATATTATTCAAACCAAGGATATTTGTGCCAAAATAGGGTTATAAGGAATATGCCTCAAAGAGAGCAAACATGAGAGGTATGAAAGAAATTGTAGAATGGAGGTGGAAAGATGATGGGATATGGATCCTTAATAGGTTACTAAGGAAATAAAAAATAGTTATACTATAACAATATGAATTATCACTTCATAATCACTCATAATGGGTAGTTTCAAGAGCTCAAAGGTGAGTCATAAAGCCAAACAAAACTCCTACACCACCTTGAGAGGACTGTGATCAAACCAAGGGCAAAAATGTTGAAGAGGGAGTTAAAAACTATTTTTTGGTAAGATTTATTATTTGTAACTTAATTCATCATGATATGACACTTTTCATGGGCTTCTCTAATGCACATATTCTCTCTCCTCATTTTCGTTTATATGTATATCTAATTTTGGCATTGTAAAAAATCCTTTTATTGGATATGGAATAACCCTATCAAAATTAACACTTTTTTTTCTTATGAATTGAATAAATTTTAATTAATCCATCTAAACATTTATATCTAGTGTACACTTCATTCTAGTTGATGAATGTTAGTGATAATAAGCTACTTTCTCTCATTTGTCCTATCATGTTTGCCTCTTTCAAGTGATTGATTATCTTTACATGTCATATAGAGTGATTATAAATAGATTTACATGATTTACAATTGGATGTAATCATTAGTTTCTTTTAGGCCTATTAATTATCCCCTTAGTTTGTGCATACTGTTATATCCTCTATGTGAAAAATTCATGTTTAGAGATCCCATTTGAGTTGTAAAACTAGATTCAGTCATAGTTCATGTTCTTAGTATAAATAGGTAGGTGGAGGAGAAAACTTTGATGCATCACCTCCTTAGTTTAGTTTACTTTCAATTCTCTCTTCCTTTTCCTTGTAAACAATAGATTTATTAGTGGTTCTAAGTGATGCATCAAGGGAGCTATCCCTATCTAGAGGTTCTATTTAGATATGTGGTCACCCATAACCTTTAAATAGTCCCCATGATATCACTTAAGTGAGAAGGCTTGAACACCATCCTCAAGGGTGCAAATTTTGTTGATAACAATCAACAAAATAAATAACATGAATAAAATGAGAAAAGAGATAAAGGAGAGGAAGAATCAAAAAATAATTTGGCTAAAGATGTTGTCAAAGTTCATGAAGATAAAAGGAGAAAGGAGGCCAAAGACATTACCTGCAAGGAATAAGAGGAGAAAAATATAAAGGTGAGGGAAGACATCATTCTATAAGAAAAAGAGGAGAAAAATAAAAATATGGTAGAAGATGCCACCCTACAAGATAAAGAGGAGAAAAATAAAAAGGCATCAAAATATGATATCATTAGATATATATAAGATAAAAATAAAAAATTAGTATAAGAAGTTTCCTAAAAGGCTTAGGAGGAGAAAAATAAGAAGTTGGATGAATAAGACACCAAACACACCACTCTAAACCCCACCATCCATTTCCACTCCACCAATGAAAATTCATTGCCCTCCTCCATCCACTCCATCTACCTTATTTTTCCCACCCCAATATCCCCTCACCTAAATAAAAGTTATCTTGGCTCAACACAAGAAAGTGAACACCATAAATTTCAACACACTTTTCTTGACACAACTGCATATGAAATAAGTATATGTTTAAATTCTTTAATCCCTACTCAGAAGAAAAATTTAGGGATTATATTTTAGCAATATAAATGTATGTAGTGTCATAAAAAAATGGAATAAACATTTCAAGATGCCACCAAGGAGATAACTAAGGTCAAGCTTCATTTTTAAGGCCCCCACCCCATAGATAGCCATATAGAGTTGAATTTAATGGGGCCATATAAATTTGAGTTTAATATGGCCATGTCATATATATTTGAGTTTAATGGGGCCATATAGAGTTTATTTTAATGGGGATTAAAGAGGGGGGTCAACGAGAAAGAGATGTGGTTCGATATAGGATGAATGACCCCCGATAATCCTATATATCTTATCTAGTTGGTGCCTCTAGTCCATCAGTTTGGAGGTGCCTCCAATATTAGGTATGATATGTATGCATGCCATAATGGTTGATATATTATTTAAATACAATAAACATCTCCATCATGAATATTTATCACATAATGCTTTATATCTTCATCAAAATACTCCTTAATCAAAAGTTGATAGTCATCCTGTGAATAAACAAGCATTAATAACTCTATATATCCATGACTGAGTAGTTCAAATGTAAAGTATACCCAAACCTATGAGTAAATATTTATGTTTGA